>JADBJO010000032.1:112116-122116 GCA_016801955.1 Conus betulinus | reverse complement strand
TCTCTGTCTCTCTCTCTGTGTGCTGATTGTTCGTTTTTTAGCTAGCTCTCCGTGTTCATTCTCTCTCTGTCTCTTCTGTCTCTGTCTGTCTCTGTGTGCTGGATCGTTCGTTTAGCTAGCGGTGTTCATTCTCTCTCTCTCTCTCTCTCTCTCTCTCTGTCTCTCTCTCTCTCGTTGTCTGTCTCCTTCTGTGCTTGATTGTTCATTAGTAGGGTGTTCATTCTCTCTCTCCTCTCTCGCCTCTATGTATGTGTGTGCGTGCGTGCGTGTTCGTACATAGATGTGTGCGTGCGCGCGCGCGCGCGCGTGTGTGTGTGTGTGTGTGTGCGTTTTGTGTTTGTTTGATTGTGAAGGCATGCGTGCGTGCACGCATGAGTGCGTGCATGCATGCCTATGTGTGTATGTGTGTGTGTGTGTGTGTGTGTGTGTGTGTGTGTGTGTGTGTGTTTACGTGTGCATAAGTGCATGCGTGCATGCGCGTGTGTGCGCGTGTGTGTGTGCGCGCGTGTGTGCGCGCACACCCACACACACACATACACACACACACACACACACACACACACACACACACACACAACACACACACACACACACACACACACACACACACACACACACACACACACACACATACACACCATCTACCCACACACATGTACAATCACATTCCTCTGGAACCTGATCAGGCTTAATGACTTCTATTTTCATTAACTGGAAGTGCTTATGCGTGAAGCAGAGAAACCGACTGTATTATCTGACGACAGCAACGGCAAGATCGATGGCAATGATTACATGGATGATGATGATAATGATGAGGATGAAGATGGAGAGTATGATGATGATGATGATGATGATGAATGACGATTATGGAGATGAAGATGACGATGATAATGATGCGACTACTACAAATTGTAATTATTGTGATGATATACACACATGCCAACAAGCAGTTTAGTACCCATGACGAAAGGTCAAGGTGATTGCGGTCAAAGTCAGGGTGTGCGTAGTCTGTATGTCGAAATCCACATCCGCTGCAGCCATTTCTCAAAGAGTTGGGGCAATCAGAATTAGACATGATTGAAACTAATGGGAGACGGTTTTTTTTTTTTTTTTTTTTTTTTTTTGAAAAAAAAAATAGTTTTGTTATATTCTTGTAGGTTTAAGATGTCAGAACAAACACGTTTATTCTCTTTTGTGTCCTTCCTTTTCTGCTTCAGACAGTTTCAATCAAGGACTACGATGAAACGCGAACGGTTTCATTGAAAAGGTGGATTGGAGCTAGGAAAGCGCAGACCTCCAACAAGAAGGAACGGATCCTGGATTTGCCCTTTGATCCGGATTTGCATTACGGATGCGCATCTACATATATTGGGTTTCGTCGTTGGAGCACATTCTGTTTTTTTTCCACCACATTTTGTTACAGTCAGTTCAGAAGTTTTTTGCAGTCTTCTTGTTTGCAGGCAAACCAACAGGGGTGGGCGAAAACATATACCTCCATGACAGAGAAAACCAGAGGCTGACCAATAAGCGCTGTCACAGGTGGAGTAACACCCCCCCCCCCCCACTACTACCGTCCTTCTCTTCCTACCCTCTGCAGCGTCTCCCCTCCCCTCCTACCCCCCCCCCCCCTTTTTTTTTTTTTGGTAGTAGTATCTTGGAGCGAGCTAGGATTCCCTTCAAAATGCTGCCATTTGAAAACTGACCCATCTATTGGTCTTAAAACCGAACTTTGTTGAATGAGACCCACGGATTATTATTATTATTATTATTATTGTTGTTGTTATTTTTTTTGGCCTTGCAGCTTCCAATGTTTTTCCACTTTTTTTTTCTAACAGTGGAGCCTCGGACCTCCTAGCTCCAGGGAATTAGAAAAACAAGCAAAACAGACTGCTTTGATGGTATTGGTTATGGGCCATTCTTCGATGAACTTCTCGATCTATTCTGGCTTAATTTAAGATGCCAAATCTACTGACAAATGCACGGAAAATGCAAAGCATGGAATGCTCAGATGCTTTGTTCGGAAGAGGTACTCCGGATGTCTTCTTGTTTAAAAACTTTTATGTAGTTAAAAAAGAAAAAGAAATTGCCAGTGATTCTGCTGGAGAATGAGGACAAACAGATTTGAAGACAAAACAAGACTCGTTTTGACCTCTCAGGTCTTCCTTAGGCAAACCAAACAGAATTCAGGACAATGGAAACGAAGAACGAGCAGTCCCTTATTGTCTCATATTCGACGCAAGATGGGTCGCAAGCTGGGTGTTGAATGAAAACGCACGACTTTGGGAAGGGGACCTCGGAAGTTAGAGTAAAAATGATAACATTAAGATAATAGAGATAACAATAGTAATAATAGTAATGATAGTGACGATTGTTTTTTATTTTGTAGACTGTAAGCTTTGCACATTAACAGAACCTCGAGACAGAGCAGAAATGGTAGATAGGAATTGTGTCCCCCGCAAGCGGCGAGGGCCCCCTTGATGAAACTGAAACTGAAAGCGTTCTTGAGAGGGACCCAAACAGCTGTGTGCTTATGGTCACGTGGGAATGAAGTATTGCAATACGTGTGATAGGACAGCAGACAAATGTCGTGTACGATATGGGACTGTCCTGTTCGTGTGGTACCTGCTGTTATTCAGTCTCGTTTTTCCAAGTCGTGAGGTCCTGTTGTCACAGAATGCTGCGTCTGAAAGATCACTATTCACTGCTATATGTTACTTACGAACGGTTTGGGCGAAAGTGGATCGTTCTGTCTGAGAGAAGAGCTTAACTGCTGGTTGCTCAAACAGCCCTTTCTCCATAGTAATACCAGTTCCTGTTACAGAAATATAACCCGTAATTTACATGGAGAATCAAAAGACCGTTTTTTTTTTTTTTTTTTTTTCTCTCCCCAGTCCCAGCCTACAGTGCCAACGTGGCTCGTGTCAGTCTTTAGGAATGTGCAAATTGTAAATAAGAAGCTGAAAGGAAAGTAACATTTCCAGGAATTCAAAGCATCGACAAGGCAGACATTATTTTTTGGCATCTGTATGCCTAGTTTCAGTCGGACAACATTCCATTTTAAACTTGGTCAAGACTATTCTGATAGTAGGCCTATATGACTCACACAACAACAAAACAGCAGCAAGCAGCAGCAGCACAGCAGCAGCAGCAGCAGCAGCAGCAGCAGCAGCAGCAGCAGCAACAACAACAACAACAACGACAACGACAAACAAAGACAACAACAGCCAAAAGGTCCGCCTATTTCAAGCGGACATGGACACATCAGATAAATCCAAATGTGTCTTCCATATCTAGCTGTACTGTTGTTGCCAAGAATTTTGGGACGCCCTTCTTCGCCCGTTTCTCCGGCCGACACGCCCGGACCGGAACTGCTGCAGGAAGCCTGGCAAACAAGAGAGAGAGAGAGAGAGAGAGAGAGAGAGAGAGAGAGAGAGAGAGAGAGGAGAGAGAGAGAGAGAGAGAGAAATGCTTCCTGTCTGGTGTGGCCTTTCCGGCACTTGATGAGACGGAGGAGGTCTGTGTTGATGTAGGCATTCTCTTCGTGCCTTGATGCATGCCCCAGGTATTGCAAGTCGTTTGTTAAGGCATGGTTGCAAGAGTAAAGAAGTATTTCAGCCATCCTGTATAAGGTATACAGACAGTGGTTCAGATCAATATGATTTCAATAAAACGCTGCGCATAGATAAGTAGCTCTTCTTACTAAGATAATGAAAGCACGCGTGTACATTCGCATTCGCACATAAACAGACCGACATAGAGACAGACAGACAGACAGACAGACAGGCAGGCAGGCAGGCAGGCAGACAAACAGAGACAGACAGACAGACAGACAGACAGACAGACAGACAGAGACACCCCACACCAACCAAACAACACTTCACGAGACAACAAACAGTACACCAACCCGTTAAGACGACGAAGACATTAATTACCCAAGCGAAAAAAAAACAAAACAAAACAAAACAAAACAAAACAAAACCAACAAACAAATGGCCAACGAACACAGACACAGACACAGACACACACACGGACACACATGCACGCAAGCACGCACACATACACACACGCACACACACATGTACACGCACGCACACATGTACACATACGCACACACATGCACACGCACGCACGCGCACAAACACACACACGCCCACACTCATACACACACAACAACATGCACATACACATACACACAGACGAGCACACAGTCATAAAAAGCTATCTCACAACCAACCAAACCAAACAACTATCGAAACAGAAACAAAACAAACAAACCAAAAAACAGCCCAAAGAAATCAAACATAAAAACCCAAACAAAACAAATATAAAGAAAACAAAAGAAAACCTAATGAAACACACATCAACAAACGATATCCCCCTCACCCCTCCCCCCAAAACACACACACACACACACACACACACACACACACACCCCCCCCCAAACCCCGAAGCCATTCAACCCAAACCAAACCAACCAAATAAAAAGAAACAACTAAACCAAACCAAGCTAAATGGACACTAACAAAGAAACAACAAATCAAGCCAAATAAACACGAGCAAAGAATCTATAAACGAAACGAAACAAACAAACATGAAAAAAAAATCAACAACAAATCAAACCAAATCAAAGCCAACAAAAGAAGCAATAAACGGAATCGAACAAAAACAAAGAAGTAACCAGACAAAGCAAGCACCTTACACAACAAGCAAATTATACAATGAAATGACCAGACTTGAACCAAATTAATATCCAAGTAAACAAACAGACCAAAAAAAAAAAAAAAAAAAAAAAAAAAAAGCCCACAAATAAACAAACAAGTAAACAACCGAAAGAAAACAGCCCCACAGTCACGTGGGCCAGAAGGCCAAAGGGAGGTAAATCACAAAGAAGATTCATCTCGGGGGCTGTGTCAAACGACAGCGGACTCAGTGTCGCAGTGTCAGCCCCTGTCGCGGGTCAAGACTTATGGCTTTGTCATGCTGTATGTTTGTATGCATGTAGGGCTGTGTGCGCGCTGCGTGCATGATGTTTGTGTGCGTGAGTACATAAGCGCGCGCGCGCGCGCGCGTGTGTGTATGTGTGTGTGTGTGTGTGTGTGTGTGTGTGTGTGTGTGTGTGTGTGTGCGCGCATGTATTTTCCTTTGTTTTTAATATATATATATATATATATATGTGTGTGTGTGTGTGTGTGTGTGTGTGTGTGTGTGTGTGTGTGTGTGTGTGTGTGTGTGTGTGAGAGAGAGAGAGAGAGAGAGAGAGAGAGAGAGAGAGAGAGAGAGAGAGAGAGAGAGATTGATCTATAGCAAAGTCAATGCCGGTTTTTGAAAAGGTGCAGAGACAACCAAAGGAAATTTTAATTGTCAAAAACGGAAGACGATAAGAGAGGAGACAGCCCCCAGCCCCTCACCTCCCCTAGCCACTCCCCCCATCCCCCCCCCCCCCCCCCCTTCCAGTAAACTTACTATCAATCTACAGATTGAAGTTTGAAAGCTTTGAATGAATAAAGAGCAAACTTTTCCGGCGCTGTCTGCCCTCATAGATGGCATAAGCAACACAGAGTCACAATAATGAAGGCTGCCTCTGATAGTCCATTGCGTGCGTAATTCACACTCGTCTTTAAAACATCGTTGAAACAGAACAACAAACTAAGAAATGGACCTCAGAGAGAGAGAGAGAGAGAGAGAGAGAGAGAGAGAGAGAGAGAGAGAGAGAGAATGGTGTAGGTGAGACAGAAAAAGAGACAGAGAAGGAGAGAGATGAAAGATGAATTCATGTGAAAGTTACCAGCCATCTTAACGCATAGTTACCATCGGACGCTATACATTCATGTAAGTTTTGTACAAATACAGCTCAACGTACTTTTTGTAGTCTCACGGGAGAGAGAGAGAGAGAGAGAGAGAGAGAGAGAGAGAGAGAGAGAAGAAGTTGAGGAGGAGGAGGAGGAGGAGGTGGAGGGAGACAAGAAGAAGAAGAAGAAGAAGAAGAGGAGGAGGAGGAGGAGGATGAGGATGAATTAATGTAAAAGTCACCAGCCCGCTCACGCACACTGCATTAAACGGGGCGATAAAGACCGTCGGACGCCATACATTTCACTCCTGTAGATATAACGCATTTTTTCCCTTGGGCAAGCCTCATGGCGTGTCTGACATTGATAGCTCCGTCATGACTGCTGGCCCTCTGATCGCCACAGGACGAGACTGGGTGGGGTTATGTAGGGGCGCTGTCGGAATGAGCGGGGTGGGACTAGCGATACTGAGGACACACGGAAGGTGACACAGTGGAAGAAAAAAAAAATTCCAGGTCCAACGAGCAAGCGTCACTGTATTGTTCGGACTAGTCCATGTGCGCTGCATCCCATCTAGTAAGTCATCACGCAACAGTGTGCTGTGGTTCAAACAAACGAACAAACAAGCAAGCAAGCAAACAAACAACAACGGAAGAAATGACTAAATCCCCCCCCCCCCCCCCCCCCCCCCCCCCCCCCCCCGAAAAAAAAGCAAAAAAAAAAAAAAGCGCGTGAAGGGGACAAAGGTGGAAGTTGGGGGTGGGTGATATGGAGAGAGGTTGAGTCGTATCTGCGACGATCCTGGTGCCAGACTTGCACAGAATGCCAGTGGTTCCGCCGGTCAGGCTTTGAGTGCTGCCTAGCTGTTACTGAACGAGATGAGAGGAAGCTTCAGCTTAGTTATTATTTTGTCAGGCAGGTGTCACTGCGTGCGGATTAAACCCAATACACGCTGCCCCACTTCCGGTTTCCTTTTCACTCAGCCGAGGACGTTTAGGTACCTTGTAATCTCGCCGTCAGTATGATATTTGCTGGTGAGCTTAAATGTGGACAAACTCCAAAAAATATTGCTATGGATTCAGGCTGCGGATTCAGCTGAAAGGACACGAAGAGGATCTGTTCCCAAAGATCATCAAACATTTTCCATTGTGCATGAAGACCGTGAAGTAAGTGCTCAAGAATTAACGACTGTTACAAACAGATCGGCTTCACCAGTTATCATCATCATCATCATCGGTTAGGTGAACTCAGATCTGCATGTCTTGATTTCGCTTTTTTTCATTTAGGTTTGTTTATTAAGTGATGTATGATCAAATTGCGTTATCATTTCAGGAGTCTCTTTAGAGTACCAGAACAAGATAGAATGTGCAGGAGGTTTCCATCAATCGTTTCCTGAATGTTCCGAATTCAGAGTCGAAAAACCACAACGTACTGTTCTTTAAACGCCTTAACGTAAAATTTATTTTTACGCGTCACATCCTGTGCAGACCCCCCCCCCCTTCCCTCCCTCTCCTCCTCCTCTCCTTCCAAACCAAGATTATTCATGGATGATACAATCGAAAGTTCCAGAAACGTGGTGTGGCACAGCCAGTCAGTCAACAATCATGATTATAGAGTATTCTAGAATGTTTGTGGATCATAACGTAACACTGGCAGTCAAAACGCATGGAACTTTCTAAAGTATCTAGAACATTTACAAATTACAGCTATTCAAGATGCTCGGAACATTTAAAATACAGTTTCTCGAAGCTTCCTGATTTTTCAACTGTTCTGAAGCCATAAAGAGGCCTCCGAATAATGACACAACTTGCGCAAAAGTCATTTGATAAACAAACGTCACGTGAAATCTTACCCAGACGAGCGAACCCAAAGCCAAGCAGATCTGAATCAAATGACGAGTCAACTGATGAATGAGGATAATTAGTGAAATTGAACTGTTCGTAACAATGACATTCTCAAAAGTAGTATATTTTCATGAAATATTAAATATTTTGAGTGACACAAACGTTGACGTATTTTTTTCCACATCCTATATAAAAAAAAAAAAAAAAAACACCCAACCAAACAAAGAGCCCCTCCCTCCCCCCCCCCCCCCCCCCCCCCCCAAGAAAAAAAACAACTAAAACACACACACACACACACACACACACACACACACACACACACACCTGGTAAAGAAACACGTTTTAGTGCGTATCTAGCATTACAGCTTATGGCGAAAAATAACGTCATCATTCGTAAACTGACTCACACAAAAAACAAAGTAAAAAAAAAAAAAAAAAAAAAGAAAGAGAAAAAAAAGAGGCCTAGGCACTGACCCTATATAAACCCAAGTTACTGGAAACATTTTATTTTTGCCATTACGTTTGTGCGGATTCGGATCCAAGATCAGC
This sequence comes from Conus betulinus, assembly GCA_016801955.1. NCBI lineage: Eukaryota > Metazoa > Mollusca > Gastropoda > Neogastropoda > Conidae > Conus > Conus betulinus. The sequence goes on along the minus strand of JADBJO010000032.1, from coordinate 113,937 downwards.
TACGGATCCTTTTCAGCTTGTTAAAGGGTTGCACTGTCCCGATGACCATTCTAAACTGTATTGCGCTGAGCCTAGACGATTGCACAGGACAATATCTGACCCTGACCCCGTCATAACGACTGAAAAAAGAAACAACAAAAACACCGCTACGAAAGCCTGTTTGTTAAACAAACAAACAAACAAACAAAAAACCTTCTCTGTACATAGCATAGAATACTTCGTGAAGTACAGGCTGATCTTTTGACAGCTGTTAGCCAGATATAGCTGGACTAGGAGTAAGGAGAGAGAGAGAGAGAGAGAGAGAGAGAGAGAGAGAGAGAGAGGTGAACACCAGCTCGCTGTTTGAACCGGGAGCAGCTTAACTGCAGCCCAAACAAAAGTAACCACAACCATCAGAAGTGGAGACAACTAGTGCAGGGCTTAGCAGCAGCAGCAGCAGCGCCCCCTACAATCCTGGTGAGTGTCGGGGGCCAGGGATAAAGCTAGGTTGTTCCGAGTGTTCGTGCATACTATCCAGATTCGTTTCTCACACTTAGTTCACACACACACACACACACACACACACACACACACACACACACACACACACACACACAGACGCGCGCGCGCGCGCACAAACACACACACACACACACACACACACACACACACACACACACACACACACACACACACACACACACACACACAAGCGCATGCACGCACGCACGCACACTCACACACACGTACGCACGCACGCACTCACTCACACACACGCAAGCACGTGCACGCACGCTTACACGGCACGTACGCACGCACGCACGCACGCACACACATGCACACACACACACACCAACAAAAATAAACACATACAAAAAAGATTAGATCCTAGATTAGTGGCGTAGTAAATTTTCAGTGTAGTTTTTCACCCAAACATCTCCGTGTTTCTGGGTTCAACTTGAATGCTGTCCATTCTCATATACTCTTTAACTAGCAGCTCAGATGGCCAGGAACTTCTCAAGGACAAGGCATCAATCCTAATTCGTTGGTCAGAGCGCTTCTGCCTCTCTTCAGCATGAACCGCTCTGTCCATGAGTTAGCAATTCTCCGCTTTCCCCAACAGCCTGTAATGGCGGAACTGGATGAGTTGCCCACCATCGAGGAGATCGATCACCCAGCCAAAGAGCAGTTGAAGAGTAGTAAGGCTCGCGGGAGTCGATGAAACTCCACAGAGGTTTGGAAGCAAGGGGGCCTGGCGTTACATGCAAAACTGCATGAGCTCTTCTGCTCGACTGTCGCTGGGAACCGGGCAGACTACCACAAGATCTCTGCGATGCTGCCATCATCACACTGTGGAAGAACAAACGGGAAAAGTTGGACTGCTCAAGCCACCGAAGGATTACTCTGCTCTCCATCAAGGATCTTGCTGCACAGACTGGTCCCCGCCATCGCTGAAGACCACTTCCCAGACAGCCAGTGTGGCTTCAGAGCCAACAGGAGAGCACCACAGACGTGGTGTCTGTTCTCAGGCAACTGCAAGAGAATTACCTGGAGTAAAACAAAGGACTGTATGTAGCGTTCGTCGACCTAACCAAAGCGTTTGACACGGTGACCAGAAAAGGAATTTTTATGGCAGATCATGGAACAGCTCAGCTGTCCTCTGAAGTTCCTAAGCATGGTCATCCAGCTGCATGAAGATCAACGTGCCAAAGTCAGACTCAACTGTGACCTCTCAAACCGGTCATCGACGGAGTGAAGCAGGGTTGCGTCCTGGCACCGACAGTCTTCACTATATAGTTCAGCATAATGCTCGTGCAAGCCACTGAAGACCTTGATGAACAG
>JADBJO010000032.1:99616-107116 GCA_016801955.1 Conus betulinus | reverse complement strand
CTCCTTGGCCTACATGCTTTTTTTTTCCGGCTGTGACTTCACCAGTTCTTTTGTGAGCAAAGGGAAGGTCAGGGCGTTCAATGCGTTCACAAAGAACCCGTTCCTTCATGATGCCTTCTGAGCACTGGGAAGCCCAGAACTGTCTTCTGATTCAGTGGACAACCTTGAACACTATGTTGTTGTCTGTATGGCAGACCCCAAAACAGGAACATCAACCGGTCCGTTTTGACCTTCTCAGAGAAAAGTTTGACACCAGTCGGGGACATACAGTGTTAGCCAGCTACAGTGGAACTGACCTGAGCTTCCTACCTCTCTGTCAGTCCTCCCTGCGGATGTACACAGAGCGAGCCAACTGCCAGGTATCATATCTTACTGTTTTTAACATGATAGTTATTGTTGTTGCAGGGTAGTCTTGCAGTGTTTTGATAAAGTCTGGAGGAATGCTGTCGTTTCTCCATGCAGAAAGGGGAAGGCAGGAAACAAACCATTGTCAACATGCAGATGTGACCGCTGTGATAAAGACTGCCCACTCTCGCATCAAACTCTACAGCCACAGGTGACACTGCTTGGGCCGAGCAGACAGCCAAGTCAGATAGCTATATCTTAGGTTGGATATACTCTAACCGTGGTCAGCTACAACCGACGGAGACCAACAGTAGTGTTGTTGTTGATAACTATAGTTAAACAAATGCTATTTGACCTGGCAGGGGTAACACAATAGCTTGAATATGACATTTTGAACTTAAATAGGATTGAATCATGAGACAGAAGCCGAAGTTACTCATTGCCAAGACAATAAAACAGCTATGAGATTTTATAATATTCCCTTTTATCATCTGTTCTACGGTGGAGGTAACGAAGCATGCCCATTGTGCTAAACTGTCCATTGATGGGCCGTCAGGCAGAGGCTGGAAGACAACAGACAGTGGTTTGGAATTTGCCTGGTGTCAGGAGGATATACTTCCATGTGAACTTGTTGATATCCTCTGTGACCAGCCAACTCCTGAGGAGGAGAACGGTGACTTTGAACTTGTGAACCTTTGTGATGCTGTTCAAGAGGAAGGGTTTGACACTGAAGAATCTGTTGTCAACAGTTCTATGTAAAGGTGCAATCGTCTTACTGGTGGACAGGCGCATACTGAGACACTCAGTCATCACTCGCTTGTGTTGAGACAGATCCCTTGGTCATGGTCTATAAGCAGGTTGACCAAAACTTTACTTAACCATTTTCTTGGCACCATTTGGAAACAGGTTAACAGTTTCAGTTCAACTGTATCCATTTCAAAACCAATTTAAAGAGTAATCGGTTGGTGCGCTGAACGCGATAAAAAAAGATTGACATATTAACGCATGTGTCATGTTTATTTGGATGCTATTACAACAATTGTGCTTCAAACGCGTCAAATTTGGTATACCCATGTAGAGCAAGCATCAGCGCACTTAAAAAAACAACTTGTATTTGATTTTTAAGGCATTATACTATAAGTAATAGCATGTTTTTTCACCCCTACCCCCTTTTTTGAGTAGGAAACGGGTGATTTCTTCCGGACCTTGCTGCTCCCAAAGCTCCAACCAATCTTTTGTTGACATCCTATGATGACGGCATATGGCCTAAACTTTCAGAAAAAACACAATGACAATCCCCCCTCCCTCCCCCCTGCCGGGGTCGGGGGGTGGGGGGGGGGGGGTTATGGTCACCTGAAGCACTACAAAGTCTTCACAAGAAACAAAGAAACGGGAGACATGTAGCTTGTGTACGGTGGCGGCGTCCCCAAAACATTTAAAACAAAAAAGGCAGTCTTGCACACCTCTTTACCATTTATATTCATAACACATTCTTGGCATTCTCCAAGACACGAAACCGACCCACAGTATTTGGAGAAAAGAGCCAGTCTCACATGGGAAGAAAAAGAAGAGAGGATCCATTTTTTTAATTTTATTTTTCTTTTTGGCCCCTCAATCTTCTGAAGCTGCGAACTCGCACAGAGTAACATCTCTTGCCACAGCTTTTACGACCACCGACACATCATTAATTCAGTGACTTGCTAAGGTATGCAGGTCCCACTGACCAAAGCCCGGTAAGTGGGAAAGGAGAAGGATGAGCCAGAGACTTGTAACGAATGACCACCACGAGTGACAACAGCATTAACCCAATGGATAACCCTAGCCTCGTGGGTCGTCGCCACTGACGCAGTTAGCGCCCTTGTAGACTGTGGGGGGCACCCCTCGCCCAGGTGGTTTCGTTTACTGACCGAAATTTCTCTAAAATGACAGCACAAGGTTAGGGGTGGAGGTGGGGGTAGGGTCCAGGGGGTAGGGGGGGGGGGGGGGGGGGGGGGGGGGGGGTAGAGGGGGTTGGTCGGAATCATGCCCAACATGCTGTCGTCTGCCTTTTTTTTCTTTTTCCGGTCAAAAGTCACGCGCGCGGTCAATCGTGAACACTCGAGACGCTGACCCGTGTACGTTTTGCATTCTCGACTTCCCCGAGACGTGTACTGGACACCTCTTTTCCCACAAAAAGAAAAAGAAAAATGGAGTCCGAATTTTTTTTTTTTTTTTTTTTGCAGACTTTTTATTTTTGGCTGAGTGTTGATAACGAGGACCTGTCTCACTCTCACACACTCACACACACACTCACGCGCGCGCGCGTGCACGCACACACACACATACACACACATGCGCGCGCGCGCCCACAACACACACACACACACGCTCGAATCTGTCTCTATGTATGTACTTATGATCTACCTATCTATCTATCTACCTACGTAAAGATAGATGGAGAGATAGACAGACGGATAAATGGGTAGACAGATAGAAAGATACATAGTATGTAATGCAAGAGATTCACACATAAAGCGAAGAAATAGCGTGAACGGTTCCGTCCATGTCAATCGTCTTTTGTCTGTGCGTAATCCGCTACATCTTTGATGCAAACAAAACTCTAAGGTCCAGAAGTCAGAAAAAACCCTTTAATTACTGCCATGTTATACCGCCCCTCTGCCCCCTACACAGCTCCCCCAGCCCCAACCCCACCCACTCACCCCTCCCTTTTACGTACTGTCAACAGTAACGTTTTATGATCGACGATCATTGTGTGCTGTGCGCCTGTCATTCCGCAAGCAAAACGCACTCAAGTCTACACAGAGGACGAAATCAAAATCGCGAGCCGCACTTGTACAACCATGTAAAATGGCAGTCATGCAATGCTCGCTCGTCTTGCTTGCTTGTTTTGATGACAAGATAGCAGGCCATTCCTCATCACGTTTGAACCCACACTGGTGTCTGTGGAAATGGCGCCATGCCGTATATTGTCCATGAACGTAAGACTGTGTGTGTGTGTGTGTGTGTGTGTGTGTGTGTGTGTGTGTGTGTGTGTGTGTGTGTGCGCGTGCGCGCGCGCGCGCACGCCGTGTGCCTGCGTGCCTGTGTATGTGTGTGTGAGTGTGTGTGTGTGTGTGTGTGTGTGTGTGTGTGAGTATGTGTGTGTGTGTAAGAGAGAGAGAGAGAGAGAGAGAGAGAGAGAGAGAGAGAGAGAGAGAGAGAGAGAGAGAGAGAGTTGTAACGAGGATGGCGGGTAGAGATGGAAAGGTTTGGTACTAACTGACAGGTCGCTATTTTTCTTGGTTCACTGATAACAGTCTGAAAGAAATGCCTGTGTGTGGTGTGGTGCAATAGTGGTACGGTGGTAGAAATGCGTTTTCTTCAGGCATACACGCTAATGTGTGTGTGTGTGTGTGTGTGTGTGTGTGTGTGTGTGTGTGTGTGTGTGTGTGTGTTTCCGCGCGCGTTCATAAATGTGTATGTTTGACTGCGCAGCAGTGTGTGGTGTGTGTGTGTGTGTGTGTGTGTGTGTGTGTGTGTGTGTGTGAGTACAACTTTGAGTTAATCTGACAATAAATTGGTTTTCAGTCAGTCAGTGTGTGTGTGTGTGTGTGTGTGTGTGTGTGTGTGTGTGTGTGTGTGTGTGTGTGTGTGTACACACACAAACACAATCACAGACAGACAGAGAAAAAAGAGAGAGACAGAGAGGTTGGGGAGAGACCATAAAAAAAATTAAACAAATTGATAATATTTTCTTACAAGCACAAAAATCTATATTCATAAATCCAAACTTTCGCCGCCTAGCCTTCTACAAGAATGAAGAGGCCTTTGCATTGAAACTTCGATGTTATTATGTTTGTTCCTGCGGAGAAGTATCATTAGCATGTTTTACTTTTGACTTTATTCGGAAGTACCGTCAACAGCGGTTTGATGTGGTGCGATGCGGACTCTTTCCAAACAATTTAAGACAGACAAGTAGGCAGGCAGGCAGGCAGGTAACAAGAAGGTAGACTGGTACATAGGTAGGTAGAGTCATCATTTCACATATTGGAACTGAATCACCCACCGACGAGACATCAATATCTGGAATGAGTCCACGTGTTTTTTTTTTTTCTGGCCCAAGATCTTCAACATCGAGTGGCGAGACAAAACGTCAAATCTACAGGTTTTAGACAAAAAAAAAAGTTCATTCCTGAGCGTCGACTGCCAAAACTTCCATTACCACATTCTTTGTTCGAGAAAACAGCAAATGATTGTATGGTATTTTCGTTTCAATTTGTTTCTCTCCACAAACAAGGACAGTATAGCAATAAGCTTATACTAGGACGAATTTGTGACGTTTGCTTCACATCTCTATAAATACTGACATTTAAGCTCCCCCCCCCCCCCCCCCCCCCCCCCCCCCAAAAAAAAAAAAAAAAAAAAATCATCAGGAGAGATTAAAAACAAAAATGATAGTTCCACTTTCTCTATGAAAATCAACATTTTAGGCAATAAATTCATACAAGAACGAGGTTTCATTTTGACGTTTGCCTCTCTTTCTCTTTGGAATCTAACATTTAAGATCGGATTTATGACGTTTGCAACCATTTTTGGAAATTAATATCTGAGGGTTTAGATTTATACCAGGACTAATTTTTGACGGTTGTTCCACTTTCTCTCTGGAAACTGACATTTCAAGCAACTGATTTAGCTAGGGCAGGCTTTTGTGGTTTGCTTCACTTTTTTTTTTTAATTAATAGAAAAAGGCATTTAAGGCAATAAAGTTATATAAGACGGATTTTGGACGTTAACTCGAGTTTTCTTTTTGGGATTGACGATTAAATACTAGTTTGTATTAGGACGAATTCTGGGTTGTTTTTCCCATTTTCTTTTTGGAAGTTGACATTTCACGCAATGAATTTACACCAGGAGGGAGTTTTGACTGTTTTTCTTATTTCTGTCTGGAAATTGACATTTAGGGTAGCAAATTCATACCACGTCAGATTTAAAATGTTTGCCCCATACCTTTCTGGGAAACTGGCGTTTAAGCTAATGAATTTATACAGGGAGGGCTTCATGACGTTTAATCCACTTTCTTGTGGAAATTGACATTAAAAGTGTTACAATTACAGAAGGACATGTGCTCGAACTTCGCTCCATTTCTTTCTGTAAACTGACATATATACGAGGTTGCCTGACGTTTGCTCCGCTCCGTCTCTTGAAACCGACAACAGAAAAACTAGAATTGTATCAGGACGAATTTCTGACGCTTACTTTACTATTACAGAAAAACTAGAATTGTACCAGGACGAATTTCTGACGCTTACTTTACTATTACAGAAAAACTAGAATTGTACCAGGACGAATTTCTGACGCTTACTTTACTATTACAGAAAAACTAGAATTGTACCAGGACGAATTTCTGACGCTTACTTTACTATTACAGAAAAAAAAACTAGATTTGTACCAGGACGAATTTCTGACGTTTACTTTACTATTACAGAAAAAACTAGATTTGTACCAGGACGAATTCCTGACGTTTACTTTACTATGACAGAAAAAAACTAGATTTGCACCAGGACGAATTTCTGACGTATACTTTACTATTTTCTTTTAAAAAAACCGAAGACATCAGGACCGTCTTTATTATCACTTTTCTTTTGCAATCCTGTACACACACACACACACACACACACACACACACACACACACACACACACACACACATATATATATATATATATATTCATTTGCTTATTTATCTGTATGTGGATGCACAGGTAGCCCAAAGTTTCATAGTCCTTCAGTGTCTATGTTTGCACATCGATATGTATTATTCCATTCCTGAGCATCTTTCTCTTATTTGTCTTTTATTTCCCCTGATTGTACATTTTTTCAGGTATGTTCACATTCGTCACGCATTTCTTTTGAAGATGGTCCCTATATGTATGTCCGTTTTTGTTCCCTTGATGTTATAGTAAACTATCATCTAATTTTGTCGCCATTTTGTACTTTTGTGTGTTTTTGTATTTTTGGACTATAACAGACTGCACGTTAACATTGTGCTAGTATCTTCACCATTGATTCTTCTGACGTTACTGCGAGAATCAGTCCAGGAAAAACCATCCCTCAGTGTTTTGATCTCGTGAGCGGAATGAAAACAAAGACGACATTTCTGTCATTACAGCAATGGCCGACAACATTGACATCAGCAGTTCTTCAAACCACCAACAGCACCACGAACCTGAATGCTTGGAGTGATGGGCAGATCAGTTCCAGGACAGAATCCGAATGCATGATGGTCAACTTCTCCACGTTTCGGTTCTACGATGACAGCAAAGACATGATAAGCACTCGCACTAGCAATATTGTTAGCAACGTGGTCCACACTGTGTTCTTTCTTCTTCTGTTCCTCGTTGGCTTTCCCAGCAATATCGTCAACATGGTGGTCTTCTTTAGGCATGGCCTCAAACAACGAATGAACCTGTGTCTGTTCTGTTTGGCAGCGGCTGATCTGGTTGTAGTCACTATGGCCTTGCTGCCCTATGCAGAGAAATTCCAAGACCAGGATTTCACTGCTTCATACCGGAACGTTGGCCGCGTCTCCAAAGCATTACTCAACAGCCGCGAGTGTTTTAGTTTGTACTCCAGTTCTGGAATGGCTTCGCAGTTCATCTCTGCCATCATAGCTGGGGACAGATGCTTGTGCATACTCCGGCCTTTGCAGTCTAGGGATTTGTTGACTACAAGAGACGTCGGCATTGTCCTCCTGGTCGGCGTTCTTCTTATCTTTGGAGGGCGTTTTGTAGTAGTGGTCAGTAAATTCCGAGTGATATGTGTGATGGATTCAGTGACAGGACTAACATCGTATCTTATCATCGGAAGTGATTTCTACAGAAACAACAAGAAACTGGTGGACACTCTGGATGGGACGGTGTATGGCCTGAGCCTGCCTTTCGTATTCTTCACCGTCGTCATTATCGCTACAATCATCATGGCTGTCAACCTGCACAAGAGTGCAGAATTCCAGAAAGAGTCCTCCACCTCTTCTGCAGCTTCCTCAAACCGTAACCTGGCAGTGACCAGGATGCTGATCTACTTATCCATCCAGTTCATCGTCCTCAACATGCCCGCCATGCTGGGCCGAATCTCGTCACTCTTTCTTCCAGAGTTCACCCTGTCGGGTAGTTTGGG
>JADBJO010000032.1:84616-89616 GCA_016801955.1 Conus betulinus | reverse complement strand
ATTTCATCGTTTTCAACATGCCAGTGATGCTGTATCGAGCGTCGCTCATCTTTCCCCAAACAGCTCGGCACACCAGGGACCTGGGCTAACCTGGGCTCTTTCTTGACGTCCATTTGTGAGCTAGGCGTTGTTCTCAATTCCTCGGTCAATTTCTTGGTGTAGTATTTCCTTAACTCCACGCACCCACGCGTGTTGGAGATGGTGTCAAAGTGTATCGAAGCAAAATTCACGTCACATTTCAATGAGGGGTTTTAGTAGTACAAAATAAATATCTGTCATAAGACTCGTTCCCACACTCACTCACATATATGTCAAAGAGCTATCCCCCAATGCTTATTTCATGGGGACGCCACTTGAACTGCACTCATTCAGTATTCTTAACAAGAAACTAGGAGGCAAATAAAGCTTAGTTTGTAGCATGCACAGAGTGCACTTGTCATTTTTAGACCTTTTGGTGGAGTATTGCTTGGACTGCTGGTGTAATAAAAAAAAAAAACCCAAACCCACGGATACTTAATATTCATGAAAAAGAGAGTAAAATGTATAATGCCCACAGATATGTAAAATCTATGAAAAAGCAGTAAGACGAATACTGTATATTTTTTCTGTTATAATTAATAAACATGTACAAAAAAAAAAGGAAAAAAAAAAATGTATGCAAGAAAACAAGGACATTTATGATTGATGTATGATTAACTTTAAACACCCCGATCTCCTCACCTCTTTGCTAAACACACACACGCGCGCACGCGCGTGTGCGCGTGTGCGCACACACACACACACACACACACACACACACACACACACACACACACACACACACACACACTACTAACTAACTAACTAACTAACAACCAACTAACTAACTAACTAACACACACGCACACACACACCAACACCACACCAACTAACACACACACACTAACTAACACACACTAACGAACTAACTAACTAACTAACTAACAACTAACTAACTAACTAACTAACTAACTAACTAACTAACTAACTAAGATTTCAATAAATATGTAGAGGAAGCACACAGACAGCTTCACAAACAACTCACTATGAGCATCTGACGGCTGATCCCACAACAGATATTGCATCAAAATCAAACCACCTAATTGAAAAGCTGCACTCAAAGGACCATATCGACGATGACTGCTACAGGTGGGGTGTACTGGAGCCTGAGAAAACTAAGACACCTTATTTTTACCATCTTCCTAAAGTCCACAAAGATTTACATAAACCTCCTGGACGTCCAATTGTGTCAGGAGTCAATGGACCAACTGAACGTCTCTCAAAGCTAGTGGAGCATTGGCTCCAGCCTCTTGTACAAAACCTGACGTCCTACATCAAAGACACAACTCACTTCCTGAACATCTTGGGAAGAATGGAAAAATCACTCAACAGCCTCTGGCGAGTGAAGTATTGATCGTCACTGTTGATGTGGTTGGGTTGTACACAAAAATACCTCATCATGAAGTGGCGATTTCCCTGAAAGAAATCATCGCCAGTTTTGGTCATCATTTGGAAAGAAGCCCCCCTCTGTTCCATTACTACTGGAGATCGTTGAACACGTCCTTCAAAAAACGTGTTTGATTTTGATGGTGAGCTGTTCAACAAGTCCATGGCACGGCAATGGGGACCCCAATGGCTTCCTCCATTGCAAACATCTTCATGGCATGGTTAGAACAACGGCTACTGGCAACTTCACCCTGGCATGTCCATCCAAAATTCTGGTATCGTTTCATTGATGCCATTGTCATGCTCTGGTTCCATGGGGAAAGCCAGCTGCTTTTGTTCCGCAACTGGATAAACAATCAGCATGCCACGATAAAGTTTACAGCCAACTATGGCAGAACCAGCATCCCTTTCCTGGACGTCAACATGAGCATCAATGGGGATACAATCACCACAGACTTTCACACTAAATCCACGGATGTTCACATGTACCTACCCTTCAGCTCCTGCCCCTAGACACTGTCTGAGAGGCATCCCCTACGGGCAGGCTATCCGCCTGCGAAGAATCTGTTGTGAAGATGATGTGTTCCTGAAACGATGCAGAGAGCTGAGAACCCACCTACATAACTGTGGCTATCCATTAGCTCTGGTGGACTCTGCCATCAACAAGGCACAGACACTTCCCAGGAAGGATGCACTCCAGTACCAACGGAGGAACCATCAGTTAGACAGGGTGCCATTTGTCATCCGCCATAACCCTTCCAACCCTCCTCTGGCCTTCTGGCTGAAGGAAAAAAATGACGGAGCTCCACAGAAGTAGACGCATGAAGAGAGCCGTTCCCAAGCCTCCCATTGTTGGTGAGCGTAACTGTCGCAGTCTGAGGAACCTTCTGATGCCCAGCAAACCACCAGCAGTGCAACATCAAGCGTCTGCCACAGATTCATTGGTACCAGGTTGCTTCAAATGCACAGCGAAACGATGTGTTCTGTGCAAGGAAACACCTGGAGGAAACGACCTCGTTCAAGAGTGTTCTCACAGGTCACCAGTTCCAAATAAGGGACTCAGCTACGTGTAAAAGTACCAACCTAGTGTGCCTGATCAACTGTGGACATTGCCAGGATGTATAGTATGTTGTGAGACGGGAAACAGCCTTCAAATACACTTCAGTGGTCATCGCTCTGACATCATCAGAAAGCAAGATACACTTGTGGCACGCCATTTCTGTGGACCTGGACACCAGCTGTCAGATTTGAAATGTTGTGTGATTGAACTCATAAAGACCACAGATGCACAGAAAAGAAAAGACAGAGAGAGGATGTGGAGACACAAGTTGAAAGACCGACTACCCTTTTGGTCTCAATGTGTGGGATTAGTTGGTTCAGCGAAGGGAAAAAGTTCCCAGGGCAGATTGTTCACGTGAAACCAACTAATCCCACACATTGAGACTTCACCCAGGCATCACTATTTATCATACAGTAATGAGGGGGTGGGGGTGGGGGGATTAATGACGTAAAAACACACATTAAGTCAACTAGTTTTGACGCCGACTTCCATGGTCAGCTGAGGAAGGTTTGCAAAAAACCGAAAGCGCTTCTATAAAATGCTTTTTTTTTTTTTTTTTTTTTAAACTAACTAACTAACTAACTAACTAACTAACTAACTAACTAACTAACTTACAGCCTACCTTAATAACTAGTTGGGGATGTATATCTGAGTGTATACACAGCACCAGTGCAGTGGTGATTCATTTATGTGTACAAGGAAAGTGAGTCTAGTGATCACTCTATTACTGTCGTCCATGAGAGAGAGAGAGAGAGAGAGAGAGAGAGAGAGAGAGAGAGAGAGAGAGAGAGAGAGAGAGAGAGAGAGAGAGAGAGGAGAGGGGGGTGGAACCTACCCGCTTAATAATAGTCCGGAAAGAAGCTAAGGTATCTAACAGTCGTCATTTACAGCCACCCCAAGTAGTAAACAAACTACACTGTAAATACAAAATCGCTATTAATTACAGTAATAAAGCAGTAGCTCATTTAAAGAAAAAAACAGTATTATGGTACTTTGATCATGATCTGTTCGAAAAATCCAGATGACGTTTCTAAATTATAGAAAGAGTTAAAAAAAAAAAAAGGGTACACACCATCTCCCTCAGCCTGCTTTCCATGTTAATGATAAAACGTATAGACCCAACAGGGAAAGGCTGAACTATTTGAAGATAGTTTCGCTTCAATGAGTCAAGCTGATCATTTGTCTCAGGCTGAAAAAATGAGGAAAGCAGTTTGGAGATAAATGTAAAAAACTTTGAGCAGCTTAGCAACACTTCATACATAAACACAAACTTAACAATGCGAGAACTCTGCTTCTCACTTGATTGCATAAAAGTAGGTGAGTTCGCCATGGGTTTGGATCCTACCTCCTTTTAGATGATCAAGCATTTTCTGTGAGGGTCTGTGATCAAAGTTGTCGGAGTTCTTTCAGGAATGTTGAAATGCTAGAATACTCACTATAGACTGGAAGAAAACCTCTCTGATACCAAATCCTTGAAGCAGAAACATCGAATCATTGTCCCTCTTTGTTTCCGACCCATTTTTTTGACACCTCACATTGAAAAACGTTTTGAAAACAGAAAACAGAACAGAAAATATTCCTGTAAAATCTGGTGTCTTGCCTTCATTTCAGGCTGGTTTTTAGGAGAGGCAGACAAATTGCAGACCACACTCTCCCTTTACACCGCATGTGAAAAAGACTTTAGATTCAAGCGACACTCAACCCTAGCGACACTTTTGATGTTCACAGAGCCTATGATTCAATATGGCACTCTAAATTATTGTACAAAGCATATGAAACAGGGACACGGGGTCGCTTCTTTCAGTTTTTAAAAGAGTTTCTAGGGCACCGAACGCTCTAGATCCATCTACGTGGAGTATTATACAGTTTTTAAAACTTTGACATGGGTGTCGTCCAAGGAAGTGTGATCACTCCAGCACCGTTGCTATATGATTGATACAAAGGTGATGCAATAGGCCTTTATGCCAATGACGTCGCCCTCCGGAAAAACGTAAACTGTAATTACTTAAAAAAAAAAAAAAAAAAAACAAAACCCAAGGAAATAAAATCATTGAACAAGAATTAGTTGTCAAAATCATTATTACATGAAATCAAATGGGTTCGATCTGACTGCACACAGAACGGTTTTTGTGCATCAAGAAAAGGATCGAGTATTCGTGCTGAAAGAAAGACAAACAACACTGTGTATTATCATTACTACACATACCTGTGTGTGAAATGCCTCCTTCCTATGCCTGTGGGTGAAATGCCTTCTCCTCCCTCCTCTTATCTTACCCTTTTTATACCCCCCTACTCTCTTTCTCTGTCTTTTTTTTCTGTCTCTCTCTCTTTCTCTCTCTCTCTCTCTCTCTCTCTCTCCCTCTCTCTCTCTATCACACGCACGCACAAGCACGCGCACAATCTCTCTCTCTCTCTCTCCTCTCTTTCTTCTTCTCTCTCTCTCTCTCTCTCTCTCTCTCTCTCTCTTATACACGCA
>JADBJO010000032.1:62116-74616 GCA_016801955.1 Conus betulinus | reverse complement strand
AATAGAATGCAAGTTAGCAGTGTACCAACATCTCCACCGCTTGTTCTTTTGACATTGCAGCGAGAATCCATCCTTGTTTTCGTGGTTCCTTCTCATGACCACAGTGACAAAACAAAGACGACATTTCTGTCACTACAGCAATGGCCGACAACATTGACATCAGCAGTTCTTCAAACACCAACAGCACCACGAACCTGGATGCTTGGAGTGATGGGCAGATCAGTTCCAGGACAGAATCCGAATGCATGATGGTCAACTTCTCCACGTTTCGGTTCTACGATGACAGCAAAGACATGATAAGCACCCGCACTAGCAATATTGTTAGCAACGTGATCCACACTGTGTTCTTTCTTCTTCTGTTCCTCGTTGGCTTTCCCAGCAACATCGTCAACATGGTGGTGTTCTTTAGGCATGGCCTCAAACAACGAATGAACCTGTGTCTGTTCTGTTTGGCAGCGGCTGATCTGGTGTTAGTCACTATGGCCCTGCTACTCTATGTGGAGAAATTCCAAGACCAGGATTTCACCGCTTCATACCGGAACGTTGGCCGCCTCTCTAAAGCATTACTCAACAGCCGAGTGCTTAGTTTGTACTCCAGTTCTGCGATGGCTTCGCAGTTCATCTCTGCCATCATAGCTGGGGACAGATGTTTGTGCATACTCCGGCCTTTGCAGTCTATGGATTTGTTGACTACAAGAGACGTCGGCATTGCCCTCCTCGTCGGCGTTCTTCTTATCTTTGGAGGGCGTTTTGTAGTGGTTAGTAAATTCCGAGTGATATGTGTGATGGATTCAGTGACAGGACTAACATCTTATCTTATTATCCGAAGTGATTTCTACAGAAACAACAAGAAATTGGTGGACACTCTGGATGGGACGGTGTATGGCCTGAGCCTGCCTTTCGTATTCTTCACCGTCGTCATTATCGCTACAGTCATCATGGCTGTCAACCTGCACAAGAGTGCAGACTTTCAAAAAGAGTCCTCCTCCTCTACTGCAGCTTCCTCAAACCGTAACCTGGCAGTGACCAGGATGCTGATCTACTTATCCATCCAGTTCATCGTTCTCAACATGCCCGCCATGCTGGTCCGAATCTCGTCACTCTTTCTTCCAGAGTTCACCCTGTCGGGCAGTTGGGTAACCTTTACTTCTTCATGTCGTCCATTGGTGAGCTGTGCTATGTTCTCAATTCTTCGCTCAATTTCTTAGTGTATTATTTCTTTGGCTCCAAGTACCGCAAAAGCGTGTGTTGGAGATGTTCTGCAAAGGTAACAGTGCAAATCCGTGAAATACTGTTCTGTTGTTGGCCTTTGTTGTCTGTCCAGGTTGCGTGACTAAGATGGATAAGGTACCAATCGTCTCTGTATCCCCATCACATTTGTTGTGCCAGAGACTACCCATGATTACAGAGCCTTTTCCTCCAGTCCTTTTCATGGAGTACTGCCAAAGAAGCTGGGGAAATTTCCCCATCGTATAACGTCCTGTTGGCGACGCATTTAAGTATAGTTCTTGTCAAACACCTTTGGGCAAACAGAACTCGTTTGGTAACGCAATATTTGTTTTCTTCTGGTAGCTCATTTATTAAAGGGTTGCTTTATTTTGTTGTTATTGTTGGCTGATATTCACGATTAAACAAAAATAAATATGTTTCTTGAGCATGATGTAAACCAGAAACAGGTGTACCAACCCAATATGTCGTTCTCTGATCTATAAACGCTAATCCGGTTCTGAGCAACAAAGCGGCAGTAATTGTTAAATCACCCGCAGAGGTACCCTTCCATGTGTATAGTCAACTTCATGTGTATCTTTTTTGCTGCCTGCATGACGGATTCATTCATGCATTCCAAGAATTTTCACACACACACACACACACACACACACACACACACACACACACACACACACACACACACACACACAGCGACGAGAGAGAGAGCGAGCGAGCGAGCGAGAGAGAGAGAGAGAGAGAGAGAGAGAGAGAGAGAGACAGACAGACAGACAGACAGACAGACAGACAGACAGACAGACAGAGACAGAGACAGAGAGACAGAGAGAGACAGAGAGCAACACAAAAGCATTTAACGTGAAACAGATGGTACGTTAGATCTTTTAGGGAAAATGCTGTCACGCACTCTAACACATCACTGGTTCGCATGAACGTGTCATGCAAATCGCTTTTCGTTATGGTTGATTATGTTCATTTCTTACGTGTGTAAACAATTTCATGGCCAACTTATAGATAATTAGAGACCACGAAACGAAATATAAACCACGTGGAAGTAACAGTTCAGGCAAAAGGAAGATGAACAGACAAATCAACGAACACGTAGGGTAACTTACGCTCCCATGCTGAAATGAATAGACGTCTATAACTCCAAACCAGTGCTGCTTACGGCGCCGAATCGCCTAGCAGAAATGACAGCACGGACCACACGGAATAAACAAGAGACATCCTCCAGAAAGGATGTTCCAAGTTTGCCCACACATACCCTGTACCTGACACATCTACGCAGCAACAACTACTGGAGAAATGAAACAAACACACATTAACATGTATTTGAGACTGGCACAGACTTTTCGATCTGGAATATAATTAAACAACCTCAGTTTGATTGGTATGAAAGGAAATCCCTTAAATGGGCAGGGTACAGCAAGCAGTATGCTGTTTCATGAAGAAAAACAAAGCACAATATTTTATAACATATTAAAAAATGGCATTTCACGCAACATTGAGAAAGAGATAAACAAGGAATTTCAAATCCAACAGAAACCAAAAGAGAAAATTCTTCATTTCTATATTCCTGAAGATACCATTGTCGAAAGAGTATTTCTGATAAAAGAGAACACAAACAAATGTGGGCTGAGCGAAAACCGAAAAAAGTTTTCTGATATATTTTATGTCCAGCAGAAAAAAAAGACAATCGTGATTATGATGAGTATGATGACGAAGAAGATCATTATTACATAAGGTGGGACTCGTGACACAAGCGCGGAAATATCGCGACTATAAAGCCCGCTACTCGATGATAGCACCAAAAAGGCGTTCGTTTAGTCCTCGTTGTTATCAGTGGTATTCGGTGGCCGTAATAATAGCATATAGCATTGATGGCAGCAATATAATGTTGAAATCTTACCCTCCCTCCCTCTCTTTCTGTGTCTTTCTTTTTGGAAGCACTAAACTGCACAAGCAAAGAAAACAAATAAAAACATTCAGATGTTCTGAATCAATACGCCCGCAATTTCCAAGTTACCAGAAATACATATATTTATAAAAAAAACCTTTGCTTGTCTTGGAATGATCGATCTGTTGTTGTCTCTCACAGTTTACAGAGTATATTGACTGTTACCGTTATGCCATCAGGAGGAAATCAATTTTGACCTCACATGTGAAGAGGCTGAAAGGAGGAGGAAGGGAGGTGGGAGGGGGGATGTGGGGGTGGGGATGGGACACGAATTTTGAACATGGAGGAAGGAGGGAGGTGAGAGGAAGTGATAATTAGTAAGCTAGCGTCATGGATGAGGCCAATTAAAGCACCACGTATTACTAACATAGTGCAGGATCTCTCGGGCGGATGGCATAATGGCGTTCCAATATTGATGTACTGCTGGCTTCAGCTCCTAGCGAGACTGAGCAGGGCATATTTGACCGTTTTCGAAAAGCGGGATGAGCATGGTGATAACTGTATGATCGGGAGGGTACGGAAACGAAGCAATTTTACACACACACACACACACACACACACACACACACACACACACACACACACACACACGCGAACGCGCGCACGTGCGCATGCGCGCGCGCACACACATACACTCAAGAACCTTGGTTGTATCATCTGGCACCTTTTATTCTATAACTGTTCATGTAGCAGATGTAGAGCTTCTTATTCTATCTCTGCTGGCATAGCAGACCTCGCGCCTCTTATTCCTTGTCCACATAGCAGGCTTAGTGCTTCTTATTCTATTTCTGTTGACATAGCAGACTTAGTGCTTCTTATTCCATTTCTGTCGACATATAGCCCTAGTGCCTCTCGTTCGCCGCGTCTCTCATTCTCTCTGTTGGCATAGCAGACTTAGTGCCACCGACTTATTCCTTGTTGACACAGCAGACCTCGTGCCTCGTATTCCTTGTTGACACACAGCAGTCCTAGTGCCCCTTATTCCTTGTTGACATAGCAGACCTAGTGCCTCGTATTCCTTGTTGACATAGCAGACCTAGTGCCTCTTATTCCTTGTGTGACACAGCAGACCTAGTGCCTCTTATTCCTTGTTGACATAACAGACCTAGTGCCCCTTATTCCTTGTTGACACAGCAGACCTAGTGCCTCTTATTCCTGTTGTTGACATAACAGACCTAGTGCCCCTTATTCCTTGTTGACACAGCAGACCTAGTGCCTCTTATTCCTTGTTGACATAGCAGACCTAGTGCCTCTTATTCCTTGTTAACATAGTAGACCTGGTGCCTCGTATTCCTTGTTGACATAGCAGACCTAGTGCCTCTTATTCCTCGTTGACATAGCAGACGTTGTGCCACCGACTTATTTCTTGTTGACATAGCAGACCTAGTGCTTCGTATTCCTTGTTGACATAGTAGACCTGGTGCCTCGTATTCCTTGTTGACATAGCAGACCTAGTGCCTCGTATTCCTTGTTGACATAGCAGACCTAGTGCCTCTATTCCTTGTTAACATAGTAGAGACCTAGTGCCTCTTGTTCCTTGTTGACATAGCAGACCTAGTGCCTCGTATTCCTTAACATAGTAGACCTAGTGCCTCTTATTCCAGGTTAACATAGTAGACCTAGTGCCTCGTATTCCTTAACATAGTAGACCTAGTGCCTCTTGTTCCTTGTTGACATAGCAGACGTAGCGTCTCTACTCTCTGTTGACACATGAGACATGGCGCCATTTGCTTTATTTATGTTGACATAACCGACCCACTATCTTTCATTCAGTGATGACAAAGCAGACTCTTTAATCTGCCTCTGTTGACATTGTTGACATTGCAGATCTGGCATTTCTTATCCTATCGCTTGTGACACAGCAGGCTTGGTCACTCTTTTTCTTGTTTGACACAGACAATCAGAGCATTCAGGTTCAAATTCACATGTTCTTGTCTGACACAGAGAACCAGAGCATTCAGCTTCAAATTCACATGTTCTTGTTTGATACGGAGAACCAGAGCATCTAGTTTCAAATTCACATGTTCTTATCTGACACAGAGAACCAGGGCACTCAGTTTCAAATTTACATGTTCTTGTTTGACACAGAGAACCAGAGCACCTAGTTTTCAAATTCACATGTACTTGTTTGACACAGAGAACCAGAGCATCTAGTTTCAAATTCACATGTTCTTGTTTGACACAAAGAACCAGGGCACTCAGTTTCAAATTGACATGTTCTTGTTTGACACAGACAATCAGTGCTTTCAGTTTCAGTTTCAGTCTGCAGACTGTACACTACATCTGCCAAACCCTGAGACGACACTGCGCAGGGTTTGCATGATGACCACATCGATGAGCATCTAGAAAGAAAAGGTTTGAGAACAGGTCTCACTGAAATAGGCATTGACCCAGCGTGCTGATCTGGCCTTAGACATCTAGGCAACATGCTTTCTGCTACTTCTATAGTTAAGTGCGTGTGTGCTCACATGTGCATGCTCGTATGCGTACGCGTGCTCGTGTATGTGAGTGCGTGCGTACAAATATGAGCGTACATCTGTCCGTGTATGCTTGTGTGTACAGCCATACACACATACGCGCTTACCTGTGTGTGTGTGTGTGTGTGTGTGTGTGTGTGTGTGTGTGTGTGTGTGTGTGTGTGTGTGTCCATGTGTGTGCGTGTATGTGTGTATGTGTGTGTGTGTGCGTGCGTGCGTGCGTGCGTGCGTGCGTGTGTGTGTGTGTGTGTGTGTGTGTGTGTGTGTGTGTGTGTGTGTGTGTGTGTGTGTGTGTGTGTGTGTGTGTGTGTGTGTGTGTGCGTGCGTGCGTGCGTGTGTGCGAGGGTGCAGGCATGCGCGCGCGCGTATGTGTGTAGGTGTGTGTGCGTGTGTGCGCACAGGCGCGCACGCGTTTGTACATACATGTGCACAATATGTAAGCTTGCATGTATGTGTATTGGCGACATATGTGTGCAATAGTTGTTCATGGGATGGTAGTTTTAGTCATAATTGAGCTAAAAGAGATATAAAAAAAGATAGAGTAATACAAATTGAGAAATGGGTAAATGAATAACAATATCAAAATAAACGAAATCAAATCATCATCATCATCAGCCTTTGCATCATCACCATCATCATCGTCGTCGTCGTCGATATCATTCTCATCATCGTGTTCACACACACAATCTGTCACAGCTGTTTAAGATCCCCTATGGTTTGAAATAAGGATACGTTTCATTCAATCAGTGGAAGAACAGCCTACCATCGGCCTGCACCTTCCACTGCACCGTGAGACGTGGGCACCCCACCGGCACAACCTTGCATTTTCCCCGTCACCACCAACCTCACCACTACGTATACAGACTCAAGAGAGCGTGCCTAGGGATCGTGCACGAGACCACTGTCCCATCCCTTCCTCTCCCCAACACAGGCACACAGGAGGGCATCAGAATCCGGCGCATACCAAGTGGAAGTCCCCAAGTATCCACGGTCTTGTGGTTTAGCATCCAACACGCCGGCATTCGCTGTGACTAACTCCCTTTGACAGAGGGTTTTGACATGCCAACACTGTGATCCCCCGGCCCTATCCAACGTCTGCCTCCAGCCCGTCCCTCATCTTGCTTTCCCCCCCCCCCCCCCCCCCCTCCCTGTTTTCCCTGGTCTTTCTCCTCCTCTTCGTTCTCTTAGCGCCCTGGAAAAGGTAGTGCTAACCGCACAGCACGCATACACAAACACAGATGCACATTCATGTGGGATCACACAAACACGTATGAGTAATCCACGCCACATGCTTATGTCATCTCGCTAGTGTGCACTTAGTAATACACGCTGACTTACGATAAACAAAACAGGGATGCTGAGAGATTCAAAAGTGTACTATCTCGGTTGATAAGTGTTCAGACATTTATATATGGCTTAAAAACAAACAAACAAGCAAACAAACTGACACGACGAAACTACCTAATTTTCCAAGTCATTGCAGTGTCAGTTTCGAGATTATGCCGATATTCGTTCAGCCGACAATGGTTCTTGCTATTCTTTTTAGTCTCTTCTTGCTCTTCTCCTAAGTCATATCATCTCTTGATGTTCAGCTCTGTGGGGGACACCCCATTGTATACATGTGATTTCCATCGTATTCGTAGAAGCGATTTCTTACATTTGTAATGGCATTCTGATCGGCCTAATTGTGATTCACTCGCCATCGTTGCCTCGCCATGTCTGCTGCCTCATTTTCTTTGAATCCTTCATGTTCAAGGCAATACATGTATGTGTGAGTTTTACCACGTGGAGGCAGCACGTTACTTCAAGTGAACCTGAACACTCTATTCACTTTCCACTTTTCTAAAGAAGGCTCACTGAGTCAGTCAGCATCCCAGCTTTTTGATTTTGAAGCTTATTTGTAGATCAGAGCCAGTGGAATCCTTGAGCCACAGCTTCTGTCGCACTGAGACCGGCAGCTGTGAAGTTGTCTGCAACAAAGTCTTCCAGAGCTGTGTGGACAGTTTGCTTCACCGTGTGCACTCAACCAGGCTTTAAGTTTGTAGTTGAACCGGCAATGCAGATCACGTCTTTACTTTTGCAGATTTCCCTTCTGTATCTGAATTTCAAGGTTGGCTGTTTTCGATACGATGGTGTATTTCGAGCTCTGGCGCCACGACACTCTGGAACAGGGGTTTGAAGGGGCCAACTTATTTTTCTTTTTCCTTCGTTTGTTTGAGTTCTGGTACCTTACAAAAGTCTGATCTCATAAAACACGAATTCTGGTAAGAGGTGGACCAGAACCCTAAAGGCAATGGCAGACCCAGCGGTATAGCGTTCCAGCTCGATCTTGCCGAGGAGGGACAAGAAACTTTGTAAAGCTTGAATGTCCCAACCCAGAACAGGTGTTCATTCGTGATGTGGGTACATATACACACTATGTGTCTTACTCCTGTGCATACACTATATGTCTTACTCCTGTACATACATATGTTACGCGATATACATGCACCTGCGCAGTACGTGCACTACGCAATTTTTGGCGAGTTTCATGAACTGCGCAACCTCGTTGCAGAATTCATGAACCCTGGAACGAGGTTGTGCAGTTCATGAAACATGCTAAATAGCATTGCCCAGTACATGAACTACGCACACGGTGCAAACTTGGTTGTAACCTCAAGCTCAGTCTGTGTATGCGGGTGCGTGTGACGAACAGATTCATAACTGACTGTATAAAATACTTCATTGACAAGAATGATGACCAGTAAAGTACAAAACAGCGCAGAGAAGGAAAAAATTATTATGATCACGAAATTAATTGCAAATTAATGCAGCATACCCCAAAATAACACCCACACACCCACACCCACACCCACACCCACACACCCACACACACACACACACACGCACGCACGCACGCGGGCGCGCGCGCGCGCGCGCACACACACACACACACACACACACACACACACACACACACACACACACACACAAAACAACTCACACAAATTCCATACAAAAGATATTCATTTGCGACGAAACATACAGTCATATATGTGTACGGGGAAAACTTTTGAGAACTCCCGGTTCCACGTTCAGATGCCAGTCAAACGATATTCAAATAGTAGAATTTTTTTTAATCCTCAAGCGGGAAGGCATTGACAACACTAATGCGAAGAAAGGAAGACGAAGAAAATAATTATATTTCACCGTGGAAAGGAAACTCTACTGCGGAATGTTTTGCAAGTAATTCGTGGGTGGCACGCACTGGTGCAATCGCTCTTGTTCTGGAAACATTTGCACCTTATTTTAAGGCATCCTGTCTTGCAAGAGCATCTTACTTTTCCCTGACCCTTACCCACCGAGAAAAGGCGCACAGCTGTTCTGATGATGGACATTTCTTCATGTTTTGGAACCATGTCGATTGTAAATTTTTGTTAGGTTTTGTCATTTCAATTTGATTTCTGGCAAATAATCCAGATAAGACTCCAGCTTTTGTTCCTACCTTGAAGCCTCTATCACTCTTTTCCATGACAACACCAGTAAAGTTGGGTGGAATGTTCAAAGCTTTCTGGCAAGAAATTTTAAAAACTAGATGTGACTAAGAAAGTTGAGCTTTTGGTCAAAAATAACTCCCAGACGTTTGGCCTCCTTTACAGCTGGAATGGGATTTCAGCATCAGCAAAGAACTGTCCAAAGTGAATGCACTGTGTCTTAGTAGCAGAAGAATTAAAGCCATTTTCTTCCGCCCACAGATGTATTTTGTCCACACAAAGCTGGAGCCTGCGCTGAGCACCTGAGTACAAGCTTCCAGTTGCATAGAGAGCAAAATCATCTACAAACAATGAGCAGTCGAGACCCTGTTGAACTGAATAAACGATGTTGTTGATGTTGATGCTGAAGAGGGCAGGAGACAGTACCCTACTAAGATTTGAAACCGAAAGTTAAATGTCAGAGACTTCTGGCAGGAGAACTGGAATACTCAGACGGATAACAAACGTTTCCAGATCCGTCCAAAGCTAAAAGATCTTTCTCTGGCCTAAAAGCCACCTGAAACAGGGCATGGAAGGGAAGAGTCAACCTGAACAATCCACTGCTGTCTGTGTGGAATTGTGAATGAATGGACTCTCAGTAATGTGTGTGACCACCACGGGCTGCGATCACAGCTCTACAACGCCTCCTCATGCTGCAGATGAGGTTCCTGATCTGCTGCTGGGGGATTCTGGCCCATTCTTCCTGGGGGCAACTCCAAGGTCATGGATGTTCTGAGGCAGTTGCTCACGTGCTTGGACAGCTCGCCCAATGATATCCCAGACATGCTCAATCGTATTGAGGTCTGGTGAGCGTGCAGGCCACTCCAAGCGTGCAATTCCCTCATTCTGAAGGTACTGGTTGACAATGCAGGCACGGTGAGGACGGGCATTGTCATCCAAAAGGATGAAGTCGGGACCAATGGCACCAGCGTAGGGTCGGACGAATGGGGTGAAGAACCTCGTCACGGTATCGGACTGCATTCATGGTGCCATTCTCCATCACCAGCAGATCGGTTTTGCCTTGCATTGAAATGCCTCCCCACACCATTACTGAGCCCCCACCATAGCGGTCATGCTGAGCAATGAAGTTGGGGTGGAATCGTTCATTTTGCCTTCGCCACACCCTCTTCTCCGGTCAGTCACGTCAAACAAAACCCGGGACTCACCACTGAACAAAACTGGAGTCCAGTTTGCAGCAGTCCAGCCTTGGTGCTCCAGTGCCCACAGCAACCTTGCTTGTTTACGTTGTCTGGTCAATGGAATCCGAATTGCTGGGGCCCTTGAATGAAGACCACTGTCGTGAAGCCTTCTCCTGACTGTCTGGGTTGACACCCGGTTCCCTGATGCGTTCTGGAGGTCATGTTGCAGCTGTGTGGCATTGTGGAAAGGATTTCTTCGTGCCTGGACAAGGAGATATCGGTCCTCTTGCTGGGTTGTGACACGTGGGTGACCTCCAGAATGTCGTGGGAGTGACTGTCCCTGTTGTTTGATATCGATTCCAAAAACGGGAAGCAACGCTCTGGGATACGCCCAAGGCTCCAGCAACCTATCGTTGCGATGACCCTCCTAGCAGCATCCAACTCCTCTCGCCATATCTCCTGCGGAAAGGCGTCGTCTTTGTGCTTGCTGTTCCATTGTGGTGCGATAAACACTACCCGAATCACACTGAACCACTGTTTGCCGGTCCCAAAACAGCAAATGTGACGCTGACCTCACCCCCTGTTTACCCCCAGAATGAGGGGTCACGCAATTCACGTGCTTACCATGCTGCATGTTCCAGCGTGAAGGTGCAGGCAACAGTGTGATTGTCTTTCACATTGTTTTGTGTTGCTGGATCACGTGTTTATTGAAGTCAGTTCAAAATGGTTTTTTACATACACTGTTTTTAATTGCTGATCCCTAGCAAGTGTTGAGTGGTATATATATTCTTTTAGAGTGTTGGGACTTGCATGATGTGAGACACAAACACTTTTACAGCAGACTCCATGAAAACCTTTTTTTTTTTTTTTTTTAGAGATGTTCCACCTGCTGTGATCTTTGAATTTCTGAGGGAGACTAGATTTTTTCATCTGATCTGAGATGTTACAGTAGAAAGATTTTTTAACAAAATTCAACTTTGTTTTTAGAAGGTGTATTTTAAAGGGTTGTGTGAATGAATGACTTGCAGGTTGACTTCAACGCGGTGGCCCTTTACGGTCGGCTGGATCATAAGCAACATTACCTTACCTTACGATACTCATTCCTTAATGCTCTTTTTGAAATTTACTGACAGCCGTACATTAGATTTTCCATTAATTTGTACAGATAGGGTATATATATATATATATATATATATATATATATATATATATATATATATATATATATATATATACACACATTTGATGCTCGTTTGATACATGCAGATTCCCATAGGTTTGGATACATGGATAACCATACATTCAAAATGATTTTAGTGCGTGTCGATGACCATACGTCTGTTTCTCTTTCAGTGTGTATAGATAACCATGAATTTGATTCCATTTCATTCGATTCTCTTTTAGTGTGAAGGCACTCTTACATTCGAATGTCTTTTTATATATGATAGCACCTTCGCTTCTCCTTTATTGCGTACGAACATCCATTTATTTAATTTCTATTGAATAAGTACGGACATCCATGTATTTGACTTTCTTTTGGTGTTAATAGATATCCGCACATTTGGCGCTCCTGTACTGTGTTCGGATACCGATATGTGTGACCGGATTAGCTCAGTTGGTAGGGTGCCGGACTCGTATTTTTTTTTTTTTTATCCTTGAGTTGCGGCTTTGAATCTCTGCTGGTCCGTTTCAGTGCAAGGGTTTTTTTTTTCCATCAGAGTGGAAATTAGTTTTGATTCCATTCCCGAAAAGTCCTTCGAATGAAACTGTAAACCGAGGTTCCGTGTGTGAGCACACACATAACTTCTTGCACACATGTAAAATCCTATCACTAACTTACGGAAGAGAAGGTCAGTTTGGCTGTTGGTATGGACAACATGTAACATATGGCATGCACCCAGAGTGGAAAATCGAAAGAATGAAGGAAGGAAATTGAGTGAATAATATTGACTGGATAACACGGGATATGACTGAATGAAGCGCTGCCAGCAACTCTTTGGTCGGCTCTACCCAGGTAGGCAGCCTGCTGTGTAAACTAGAGTATGGATTACAAAGCGCTTAGAGCTTGGTCTGTAGCCAGGAATAGACGCTATGTAAGTACTCTTGAAAATAAAAGTAACTATATATTCGATTATGTTTTTCTGTGTACATATATCCTTTAGGGTGCCGTATATCTTTATGTTCGATTCTC
>JADBJO010000032.1:25000-51735 GCA_016801955.1 Conus betulinus | reverse complement strand
CCTACTGACGCACAATAATTGCTCAGGGGGTCGCGGAGGCGCGTGAGTGAGCGCGTCTCTCCGTGTCCGAGGGGCGCCACCACGTCCGGCCACGACGCCCCCATTGACTCGCCCGACCTTGAGCCCCGACGAACGCAACCAAGGTCCACACACGTAACAGGACACATCGTAGACTGAGTCCCCATGAGGAACAGGCCCGGCATGCCAGGGCTACAATCTGATACCGTTTTTTTAATGCCGATCGATGGGAATGTAGGATTGATGAAGATGACGCTATGATTTCCATTCCGGTCTGAGACGACTGGCATGACAGGGCTGTACTCCTACGCTTCCATTCATAATATATCCCGTCGGTCAACCAGGCCCGAGAAATACAGAACAGATACCGTGCAGCGTCTTGGTCATGGAAATTTTGAGCAACACTTTATTGACGCGTCCAGTGATTAATTGAATGGATACTCGGACTGTGTGGTCCAAGTCTTCCCAACTAAGCCCATAGCAAACTAAGCTCTGGGTAGGAGCCGGTCGGGCAGAAAAATCCCTCTGACTCTGATAGGCAATCGAACCCACGCCCCCCTCCCAACCGGGAGTCCGCGACGCTAACCACTTAGCCGACGGCGGGCTGGTGATAAGAACGTTAGTTGTGTACCACCTTGCACATTTATTCTATAAAAACATTTAATATGGCAGATATAGAGCTTCTTATCTCTATCTCTGCTGGCATAGCAGACCTTTGCGTCTCTTATTCCAGATTTGACAAAGCAACTTAGAGCTTACTATTCTATTTCTATTGACAAAGCAGACCTAGTGCCTTTCATTCATTATAGAAGATGTTGCGCCTCTCTTTCTTTCTGTTGGCATTGCAGACTTGGTGCCTCTTATTCTACATCTATGGACATACATAGCAGACCTAGTCCCTCTTATTCTATATCTGTGGACATAGCAGACCTAGTCCCCTCTTATTCTATATCTGTGGACTGCAGACCTAGTGCCTCTTATTCTATATCTGTGGACATAGCAGACCTAGTGCCTCTTATTCCTATATCTGTGGACATAGCGAGACCTAGTGCCTCTTATTGTACATCTGTTGATATAGCAGATCCTAGTGCCTCTTATTTCTACCTCTGTGGACATAGAAGAACTAGTGCTTTCATTTTGCTGTTAACATAGAAAACCTAATGCCTCATTTGCTGTTTAACATAGAAAATCTAGTGCCTCTTATATCTTGTTGTCATAACAGACCTAGTGCCTCTTATTACTTGTTGACATAGCACTCCTGATGCCCCTCATTCCTTGTTGACGTACTAGAGCAAGAACCTCTTAATTTATCTCTGACGACATAACCACACTTTATTCCTTGCTGACATTGCACACATGTGTGCCTCTTATTCGATCTCACTTGACACAGCACATCTGGTGTTTCTTATTCCATCTCTATTGACATATCAGACTCAGTGTCTCTTACACCAAATCTGATGGCATAATACACTTGTGCCGTTGTTTTTGTTGACATAGCAGACCTAGGGCTTCTTATCCTTCGCTGAAATAACGGATGTAGTGCCTCTTACTCTTTGATAGCACAGCAAATCTAGTGCCTCTTATTCTTCGTTGACATGTCACGGGTCTAGTGCCTCTTATTCTTCGTTGACATACAACAGACCTAGTGCCTCTTACTCTTTGTTGACATGTAACGGACCTAGTGCCTCTTATTCTTCGTTGACATATAACAGACTTAGTGACCCTCCTTCTTCATTGACATGTAACAGACCTAGTGCCTCTTATTCTCCATTGATATGTAACGGACCTAGTGCCTCTTATTCTTCGTTGACATGTAACGGATCTAGTGCCTCTTATTCTTCGTTGACATAGAACAGACTTAGTGACCCTCCTTCTTCATTGACATTAACAGACCTAGTGCCTCTTATTCTCCATTGATATGTAACGGACCTAGTGCCTCTTATTCTTCGTTGACATGTAACGGATCTAGTGCCTCTTATTCTTCGTTGACATGTAACGGATCTAGTGCCTCTTATTCTTCGTTGACATATAACAGACCTAGTGCCTCTTATTCTTCGCTGACATGTAACAGACCTAGTGCCTCTTATTCTTCGTTGATATGTAACGGATCTAGTGCCTCTTATTCTTCGTTGACATATAACAGACCTAGTGCCTCTTATTCTTCGTTGACATGTAACAGACCTTATGCCTCTTATTCTTCGTTGACATGTAGCAGAACTAGAGCCACTCCTGCGTTGATCTTTAGCAGAGTACGCGCTTCTTATTCTTCATTGATTATAGTAAAACCTAAAGCCTCTTATTGTTTGTTGACATAAGAACAAAGTGCTTCTTACCCTAATTTTGTTGACAAAGCCAGACCTGGTGCCTCTTATTCTGTCTGTGCTGACACACTCACTGAATTCCTATCATTATTTTTAATTTACATTTATGAGACCTCGTGACTTTTTCTCTGCGGAGATAGCACACCTAGTGCCTCTTCTTCTGCGTTGAATAGCACACATGCTGCCTCTTATTCTTTTAGACCTAGCTAGTGCCACTTACTCCTCATTGACATAGTAGACCTAGTGCCTCTTACTCCTCATTGACACAGTAGACCTAGTGCCTCTTATTCCTTGTTGGCATAGCAGACCTAGTGCCTCTTATTCCTTGTTGATATAGCAGACCTAGTGCCTCTTATTCCTCGTTGACATAACAGACCTAGTGCCTCTTATTCCTTGATGACATAGCAGACGCAATGCCTCTTATTCCTTGTTGACGTAGCAGACGTGCCTCTTATTCCTTGTTGACATAGCAGACGTAGTGCCTCTTATTCCTTGTTGACATAGCAGACGTAGTGCCTCTTATTCCTTGTTGACATAGCAGACCTAGTGCCTCTTATTCCTTGATGACATAGCAGACGTACAGCCGCCTACTCTTTGTTAACGCATTAACCTGGCTTTTTATAATTATTGTTTTTCTTACCTATTTCTGTGGACATAGCAGACCTAGGGCCTCTTTAATCTGCCTCTGTTGACAATGTTGACATTCTTATTCTATTCCCGTGAACACAGCAGACTTGGTCACTCTTGTTCTTGTTTGACACAGACAACCAGAGCGTTGAGTTTTCAAATTCACATGTTCTTGTTTGACACAGACATTCAGCGCTTTCAGTTTCGAATTCACATGTTCTTGTTTGACACAGAGGGCCAGGGCACTCAGTTTCAAATTCACGTGTTCTTGTTTGACACAGACAATCAGCGCTTTCAGTTTCGAATCCACTGCCTGTAGGCAAATCCATGTATTCTACACTAAATCTGCATCCCTGAGACTACAGTGCGCAGGGTTTGCAGCTTGATAACCTCATAAATGAATGTCTAGAAAGAAAATATTTGAGAAACGGGTCTCATTGAAACGACTAAGCAGATGTCTGAAATAGGCATTGACCAAGCGCGCTGGTTTGGACTTAGACATCTTGATAACATATACTCTGCTACTACTATAGCCACGTGGGTGTGTGCTCACATGTGCGTGCATGTGCGACTGTGTGCTCGCGTGTGTGAGTGCGTGCACACAAATATGAACAAATACGTACGTGTACGTGTATACCTGTGTGCGCAGCCATGCACACATACATGCATACGTGTGTGTGTGTGTGTGTGCGTGCGTGCGTGCGTGCGTGCGTGCGTGCGCGCGGTGTGTGTATGTGTGTGTGTAAGTGTGTGTGTGTGTGTGTGTGTGTGTGTGTGTGTGTGTGTGTGTGTGTGTGTGTGTGTGTGATGTATATGTACAATATGTAAGCCTGCATGTATGTGTAAAGGAAACATATGTGTGGAATTGTTATTCAGAGGATGGTAGTTTTAGTCATAAGTAGTCTAACTGAGATGAAGAAAAACGAGAGAGAAATACAAATGGAGAGATCAGGGAATAAATAATTACAGAAAAATATACGAAATCAAATCATCATCATCATCCTTCTCATCATCATCATCATTGTCGTCGTCGTAATCGTCGTCATCATCGTCCTCATTATCATGTTCTCACACACAATCTCTCACAGCTGTTTAAGATCCCCTATGGTTGGAAACAGATATACCTTTCATTCAATCAGTGGAAGAACAGCCTACCATCGGCCTGTACCTTCCACGAGACCACTGCCACACCACTTCCTGTCACCAACACAGGCCCACAGAAGGGCATCAAAATTCGGTGCATACCAAGATGAAGTCCTTAAGTACCTACGATCTTGGTTGGCGTACGACATGCCTGTATATGCCACGTCTGACCCTCATACAAAGGTTGCTTTTTTTGCATTTTCGCCACTCTACACCCTCCCCGCCCACCCAATCACCGCCCCCACCTCGCCCACCCTCTTCCCCCTCTTTGTTTTTCCCTGGTTTTTCTCCTCCTCTTTCAGCTCTGCTGCCGCCCTGAAAAAGGTAGTGCCAAACACTTAGCATGCACGCATGCACACACACACAAACACAGATGCACACCCATGTGCGATCATGCAAACACATATGGGTAATTTCACACTACGCTGTTATGCCATCTCACTAATGCGCGCTTACTAATACACACGAACGTGCAGAAAACACAGCAGGGATTCTGAAAGATACAAAATGTACCGTCTCGGTTAACAAGTGCTCAGACATTTACGTCTGTCATTGAAAAAAAAAGAACACGGTAAGACTTTCATTTTCCAAAAGTCATAGGAGTGTCTGTCTTGAGATTATGCAATATTTATTCAGTCGGCGATGGTTCTTGCTATTCTTTTTAGTCTCTCCTTGCTCTTCTCTCAAGTCATTTCATCTCTTCATGTTCGGTTCTGTAAGGATGTCCACAGTATGGTGGTTTGGATCGTTTAAGTATAGGTGGTTTCTGAAATTTCTAATGGGATCGGCTTAATTGTAATTCACTCGCTATTGTTGCCTCACCATGTCTGCTGTCTCATTTTCTTTGAATCCTTTATGTCCAAGGCAGTACATTTATGTGACTTTTACCACGTGGAGGCTGCACGTGACTTTTAGTCAACCTGAACACTCCATTTCACTTTCCACTTTTCTAAAGAAGGCTCACTGAGTCAGTCAGCATCCCAGCTTTTTGATTTTGAAGCTTATTTGTAGATCAGAGCCAGTGGAATCCTTGTGCCACTGCTTCTGTCGCACTGAGAGACCGGCAGCTGTGAAGTTGTCTGCAACAAAAGTCTTCCAGAGCTGTGTGGACAGTTTGCTTCACCGTGTGCACTCAACCCGGCTTACGTTTGTAGTTGAACCGCCAACACACATCACGTCTTCAGTTTTTGCAGACTACCCTTCTGTATCCGAATTTCAAGGTTGGCTGTTTTCGATAGGATATTGTATTTCGACCTCTGGCGCCATGACACTTTGGAACAGGAATTTGATGGGGTCAGGGCATTTTTCTTCTTCCTTAGGATGTTTGAGTTCTGGTACTTACAAATACTGTTTCTTGTCTTTTTCTTGTCCCACCAATACTTTTCCACGTCATAACGGGCACCTTGTTTCTTTGACAGTTTCATGTGGGGGGTTTTTGGTGGTGGTGGTGGTGGTGGTGGGGGTGGGGGGGGGGTTCAAGTGTTCTGAACTGCACTTTCACCTGCTGAACTTGTACCTGACCTGTTCTGCAGAGAGATAAAGCATGACAACACATAGTTTCAGATGGCGTGTCCCTTTGTATTTCCCAGGTTCAGTCTCGTTGCTTCATTTCGCGCTCTTTATAACTTTAAAAGCTCGTGTTGTGAAGCCTAATTCATTGTGAACTCGATTTCATTATCAGTCAAACTGACGACAGCTGTATGGTACAACACGCAGAGATGGCGATGTCCAATGCCTTTGGTGTTATTCGTATTATTGCAGACAGGCCCCCTTTGTATTTGATTACGATGTTCTATACATGCTTCTTTAGATCAGCAGTCTATCATAGTAATAGGCTGAAAGCTGTTTTTTTTTTTCAATTTGTACCCTTGTGAAAGAACCTGGTGAGAATGATTCGCTCAGTCTCTTGTTAGGAGTACAGATCGATGTTTGGTTTTATAGAGTTGATAGAAGATCTAGTTCCTTGAAACCAGTACGCAATGTTGTTCGACTGCTGCTGAACTGCTGTCGTTGTTTTTCTGAGCATCCTCTGATGCTTTTCTGATCAAATAATCATTTGCAAATGTCAACATTCGAATAATTCCATTTTTGAGATCTTCAACCCCTCTATTGTGAACATTATACAAAACAGGGGAGAGTAGAGAACCTTGAAGCAATCCCATGCAGATTAAGGGGTTATGGGGTGATACAGGACAACCCCAATATTGACTCCAAGAGAAACCAGTCTTTCCCAGACGCTCAGGAAGTACCAGCAAACTGAAGTAAATGTAAAGGCGAACTGAAACGGCCAATGATTTGAAAATGGATGACAAGACAGTTCCAGACGCGAAGGATAGAGTAAAAACCCTGATTGTCTGTGTTCAGCAGCAAATTCCCACATTCTTCTAAAGATTTCCCGTCTTGGATGGGTTTAAGCCTAGAACCCCACGGCTGATCACGTGAATCTACTGTTATGTATACCTGTCTGTCTGTCTGTCTGTGTGTCTATCATTCTGTCTATCTATCTATCTCTGTCTGTTTGTCTGTATATCTATATCTCCTTCAGCACGTACAAAAAGTCATTCACTGGATTTTCTTTTGGTGAGTACAGATACATATACGTTTGATTCTTCTTTAGTGTGTACAGATACACAAACAGTTAATTCTCTGGTGTTAAGTACATATATACCCACACCCATATGTTTTTCATTCTCTTTTTGTGCGCACAGATACCCGTATATTTGATTCTCCTTCAGTATGTACAGATGCTGATACAGTCAATACTTATAGGAAATATGTCCACTCCAAAAAGTTTTTTTTCCATCTGCACTGATAGCGTGGTATTTGACTCTCGTCCTATAAATTTGGTTCACCTTAGTGTATAGAAATACCCATAAATTCTTTGCTACACTTTCAAATGTATGTATACCTATAGTTTTGATACTCTTTAAGCATGCCCCGATACTTATTTCTTATTAGCGGTCGAAAATAACTCCCAGAAATTTGGCATCCTTTACAGCTGGAATTGGACATTTCCCTATTTGGATTTCAGGATCAGCAAAAAAAAACTGTGCAAAATGATGAAAGTGAATGCACTGTGTCTTTGTAGCAGAAAAAAAGCCATTTTCTTCCGCCCACAGATGTATTTTGTCCACACAAAGCTGGAGCCTGCGCTGGGACGCCTGGTAACACGCTTCCGTTTGCATAGAGAGCAAAATCATCCACAAACAATGAGCAGTCGTAACCCTGTTGAACTGAATTAACAATGTTGTTGATTTTTATGCTAAAGAGAGCAGAGAGATAGTACCGTACTCATACTTGTAACCCGAGATTTAATGATTATGTCAGAGACCTCTGGCAGGAGGACTGGAATATTCAGACGGATGACAAACTTATCCAGATCCGTCCTAAACCTAAAAGAGTTCCTCTCATCTACCTCTGGTGGTCGCAAAGAAGCAACGGTTTTTATGCCAGCCACACACTGGCCATTCGTGTTTAACTCATTCGTATGTTTTAAAGAGTGAAGAAGCTTCGTGGTGCGTTACATGTTATGTACCTCACAATGAAACATAGAGTGTTGCGACTTGTGTGATGTCGGACATAAACATTTGACAGTAGACTCCATGAAAACCTTGTTCAGAGATGTTCCACCTAGTACGATCTTTGAATTTGTCGGGGAGACTAACATTTTTTTTTTAAATCTGATCAGAGATTTTACAATAGAAAGATTTTTTTAAACAGAATTCCTAGCGTGCTTTTTAGAAGGCGTATCTTAAAGGGTTGTGTGAATGAACGACTTGTGGGGTTGATTTCAGCGCGGTGACAGCCCTGATATGGCCCTTTGTGATCGGCTGGGCAATCAGCTATACATTAAGATACTCATTTCTTAATGCTCTTTTTGAAATTTACTGACAGCCGTACATCAGATTTTCCATTGATTTATTATATTTGATGCGTTTGGATGTCTGAAAAACCATATATCTAAAATCATGTTGGCGCGTGTAGATGGCCATACGTCTGTTTCTCTTTCAGTGTGTATAGACAGCCATGAATTTGATTCCCTTTCATTCGATTCTCTTCTAGTGTGAAGGCACTCTTACATTTGAATGTCTTTTAATATAAGATAGCACCTTCGCTTCTCCTTTATTGCGTACGAACATCCATTTATTCAATTTCTATAGAATGTACACGCACATCTGTACATTTGATTTTCTTTTAAATGTGTGTGTGTGTGTATATATATATATATATATATATATATATATATATATATATATATATATATATATATATATTCATATATTTGATTCTCTTTTGGTGTGAATAGATATCAACACATTTCGTGTTCTGTACTGTATTCAGATACCAATATGTCTGACCGGAATAGCTAAGTTGGTATAGCGCAGGACTCGAAATGTTGGTGACCCTGGAGTTGCGGGTTCGAATCTCTGCCGGATCGTTTTAGTGCAGGAGGATTTTTCCATCAGAATCAAAATTACTTTTGACTCCGTTTCCCGAAAAATTCATCGAATAAAAACCGTGTGTGAGCACACATATAACATCTTGCACATACATAAATCCCATCACTAACTTACGGAAGGGAAGGCCAGTTTGGCAGATGGTATGGATGACATGTTACATATGGAATGCACCCAGAGTAGAAAATCGAAAGAATGAAGGAAGAAAATTGAGTGAATAATATTGACTGGATAATACGGGATATGACTGAATGAAGCGCTGCCAGGCAGTTCTTCGGTCGGCTCTACCCAGGGGTAGGCAGCCTGCTGTGTAAACTAGAGTATGGATTATAAAGCGCTTAGAGCTTGGTCTGTAGCCCGGAATAGGCGCTATATAAATACTCTTGAAAATAATAGTAATTATATATTCGATTCTGTTTTACTGTGTGCATTATCCTTTAGAGTGTCGTCGTATATCTTTATGTTCGATTCTCATTCGGTGTTTGCATATACCCTTTTATTTGATTCTAATCTGGTGTGTATTATCACATACCCCCATATATTTGATTCACCTTTAGTGTGCACAATAACCATACGTCTCAATGTCTTTCAATATCCATGTTCGTACATCATTATATTTCATTCTCTTCGTGATCACTCCTCTTCTCTTTGTCTTTAATTTTTCTCGACCAACACATTCGAAAGAATATTTCTCTTTGACAGTTATTTGCCTTGTAGATGACTTCACGTACTCTTTTATGCTGCTGTTTGTTTTCATAATTAAAACAATCTTTTGGTATCCTTTACTTGTTTTTGTTTTTTTTTAGACAATAACTGGTAATAAGTTGACCATTCTGGTAATCTTTTGCTGTTGAAAAATGAATAATTCATTCATTCTTCCGACAACACAGTAACAGTCAAAGGGAGATAACCACCCCACCGACGTCAAATCTAATGTCCACAGTGGCAACAAAGAAGATATATCTGGCACTAAAGCAATGGCCAGAAACATTAACATCAGCAGTTTTTCAAACATCACCAATAGCACCATGAACCAGGATGATCTATGTGATGGACAGTTGCAGGATCAGTTCTGAGCGCATGATCGTCAACGTCTCCACGTTTCCATTCCACGATGACAGCAGAGACATGGTGAGCGCCCAGACCAGCAATGTTTTGAACAACGTGATCCACACTGTGTTCTTTCCTCTTCTGTTCCTCGTTGGCTTTCCCAGCAACATCGTCGACATGGCGGTCTTCTTTAGGCATGGCCTCAAACAACGGATCAACCTGTGTCTGTTCTGTTTGTCAGTGACTGATCTGGTTTTATTTACCTTGGCCTTCCTGATGTATGTGGAGAAATTTCAGAAGCAGCATTTTGCCATTTCATATCAAAATATTGGCCGCGTCTTAGCAACATTGATCAACAGTCGCATGGCTTGGCTGTATACTGGATCTGGAATGGTTTCACAGTTCATCTCTGCCATCATAGCTGGAGACAGACGTTTGTGTGTCGTCTGGCCTTTGCAATCTATGAGCTGTTTTGACAACAAAAGACGAAAGCGTTGTGCTTTTTATTGGTGTTCTTTTTATCTTTGGAGGGCGCTTTGGACTGGTAAATAAATACCCAGGTATATGTGTTGTTGATTCAGTGACTGGTTTGACAGTTTACAACATCATCGGAGATGACTTCAACAGAATCAACAAAACATAGCTAAACAACTGGATTGCATCGTGTATGGGCGTGAGTCTGTGTTTTACATTTTGCGCCTTTGTTATGATTTCCACAGTCATCATGGCTGTCCACCTTCACAAGAGTGCAGAGTTCCAGAAGGAATCCTCCTCTTCCGCAGCCCTGTAAAGAGGCAGCCTTAGAGTGACCAAGGTCATGCTCTATTTCTCCACCCAGTTCATCGTTTTTCAACATGCCAGTGATGCCGCATCGAGTGTCGCTCATCTTCTTCCACAGCTCGGTGCTTCAGGGAACTGGGCTGACCTGTATTTTTTCTGGACCTCCAATTGTTTTTTTTTTTGTTTTTTTTTTTTTTTAGAAAGAAGCCTGTTACATTTGCAGGCAGTGAAGCTGTCACTAATAAGGGTTGGTAATACGTTTAATACATCCAGATAAGCGAGTTAAGTTTCTCACAGTTATCCTCCATTATAAACTTTTTTGAGTAAACATATGAATTACTCAGTAGGCAAAAATGCATTGTTTCATGCACTGACTGGTATACCTCGGATTAGCTGGGGTCTGATGTTGAGAATGCCTAGTGTGTTCAACCCCCAGTTCCAGCTATCAGACTGGATAGATTCTGACACATTTGGCTTTGTTTTCTTTTGTTTTCGTTTTTGTTGTTGTTGTCTTTTGAATCTCATCCACTCAGAAACACATTTTAATCTGCCTTCTGCACACCCCCACACCTCCCTTCCCAACAGCTGTTTTTCTTCATTCGTAAACGTTCAAAGTTCTGTTCTAAAGCTATTAAATGAGCGAGCGTGGCTCTGCACTTAATTTGCACGTAGAGCAAGACTTCTCCTAATTCACCCTCCCACTCGTACCCCCTCTCTCCCTATCTCACTTCCCCGTCCATTCACAGGCCGTTTGACTCCTACGGGTAATGTGTCAACCTGTTCCATTCCATACTCAGATGATCGCTATCATCACTTGCAATGCATATACATATGGCCAGTCAGAATTGATTGTTTATACAAATTAATGTGCATTGGCCCATAAATGTGTGTGTGTGTGTGTGTGTGGGTGTGTGTGTGTGTGTGTGTGTGTGTATGTGTGTGTGTGTGTGTGTGTGTGTGTGTGTGTTGTGTGTGTGTGTGTGTGGTGTGTGTGTGTGTGTGTGTGTGTGTGTACGCGCGTGTGTGTGTGTATGTGTGTGTGTGTGTTGTGCGGTGTTGTGTGTTGTGTGTGTGTGTGTTTGTGTGTGTGCAATGTGCGTGTGTTGCGTGTGTGTGTGCGTGCGTGTGTGTGCGTAGCTGTGTGGGTGTGTGTTCTGTGTGGCGTGTGTTGCGTGCGTGCGTATATGCGTGCGTGCGTGCATGTGGTGTGTGTGTGTGTGCGTGCGTGCGTCGTGCGTGCGTGCGTGTGAGCGTGTGTGCGTGTTGTGGTGTGCGTGCTGTGAGGTGCATGGTGTGTGCGTGCGTGCGTATATGCGTGCGTGGTGTGCATGTGTGAGTGTGTGCGTGCGTGCCGTGCTGTGTGTGGGTGTGTGCGTGTGGTGTGTGTGTGTGTGTGCGTGTGGTGTGTTGTGTGTGTGGTGTGTTTGGGTGTGTGGGCTATACAGTTGCTCAGAGTTTATGGATACGAGAGAGAGAGAAGGGAGAGAGCCTCAGGAGATAGAGGGAGAGAGAGGAGAGAGAGTGAGAGGAGAGAGAGAGAGAGAGAGAGAGAGAGAGAGAGGTGCGAGAGAAA
The DNA here is from genome assembly GCA_016801955.1 of Conus betulinus. Lineage (NCBI taxonomy): Eukaryota > Metazoa > Mollusca > Gastropoda > Neogastropoda > Conidae > Conus > Conus betulinus. Next base: position 39,766 of record JADBJO010000032.1, on the reverse strand, counting down.
GGGAGAGGGAGAAGAGATCGGGGGCTGGGCGAGGGGAGAGAGGGTCTGGGGAAGGTGACGGGGGTGGTGAGTGTTGGGAGTTGATGTAAGAGAGTGCGCGTGGGTGTGTGTGTGTGGGTTGTGTGTGTTGTGTGTTTGGGTGTGAGTGTTGTGTGTGTGGTGTGTGCGTGTGTTGTTGTGTGTGTTGGCGTGTGTGCGTGTTTGTGCAGATGTGTTGTGAGTTGTGTGTTTTGTGTGCGTGTGTGTTTGTGTGCGGTGTGGTGTGGGAGTGTGTGGGTGTGGGCGCGCGCGCGAGTGCGCGTTGTGGTTTGCGTGTCGCTGGTGTGTCCTGTGTGGGTGGGGGGGTGTGAATGTGTGTGTTGTGTTGTGTGTGTGTGTTGGTGTGTGTGTGTTGTGTGGTGTGTGTGTGTGTGTGGTGCGTGTGGTGTGCACGGGTTTGTGGGTGAGTGTGCGTGAGTGAGAGAGCGTGTGTGCCGGGTGTGTTAAGTGAGTGTGTGTGAGGATGTGGTGTGGTGTGTGGTGTGTGTGTGGGGGTGTGTGGTGTGTGGAGGGTGGGTTGTGTGATTTGTGTGTGTGTGTGTGCGTATGGTAGTTGTCAGTGGGTTGTATTGTGTGTGTTGAGTGGAGGAGACGGTGTTAATGAGAGTGTGGGTGAGTGTATGTAGTGTGTGTGTGTGTGTGTGTGTGTGAGTGAGGTGTCGTTGGAGATTTAAGTGGGTGGTGCAGTTAGCGAGGGAGAGAGGAGAGAGAGCGAGAGCGATGGTTTGAGAGGATCGCGGAGAGAGGTGGAGTAGTTGGTTTGGTGTGGGTTGTGTTGTGTGTTGTGTTTTGTGTGTGTTTGTGTGGGTGTGTGTGTGTGTGTTGTGTTGTGTGTGTGTGTGTACAGGAATTGGTGTTGATTGTGTGTGTGTTTGTGTGTGTAATTGTGTGTGTGTGTGTGTGTGTGTGTGTGTGTGTTTCCTTAGTGGGAGAAGAGTATGAGACTTTGAGAGGGGAAGAGAGGAGAGGAGAGAAATAGAGAAGAGAGTGTTCTGAGTCGAGAGAGTGTTAGTTAGGTAGAAAGTTGTGTTGGTGTGTGTGTAGGGTATGTGTGTATGTTGTGTGTGTGTGTTGGTGTGTGTTGGTTGTGTGTGTGGTGTGGTTTGGTGCTGGTGTGCGTCACGCCTGAGTTTGTGCGAGGCGCAGCTCGGGCGCGGAGTGTGTGTATGTATGTGTGTAGTGGTGTGTGTGTGTGTGTGTGTGTGTGGTGTGTGTGTGTGTTGGTGTGTGGTGTGTGTGTGTGTGTGTTGCGTGCTGTGTGTGTGGTGTGTGTGTGTGTGTGTGTGTGTGTGTGTGTGTGTGTGTGTGTGTGGTTGTGTGTGTGTGTGTGTGTGGTGTGGTGTGAATAGTCTTTGTCTAGGAAAAAAAAAAGGTGTGTGACAAAATTTGGTAAAATTAAATTTTATTGTCCACTAGATGTCAACTTGACACTTTAAAAGGTACTGTGTTTTAAATGTCAATAAACTTAAAGGTTCAGTTAACACATAGTGGGTAATTTGTGTCAGTGAATTAGGGTGGTGTGTATGTAGGTGGGTGCTTGCGGGTTCCGTACCGGCGTGTTCGGTGCGTGTGTTTTGCGTTGCGTTTGTGCATGAGCGCGGCGCTCGCGTTTCGTATGTGTGTGTGTGTGTGTGGTGTTTGTGTTGTGTGTGGTGTGTGTGTGTGTGTGAGGAGTGTGGTTGTGTTGTGTGTGTGTGTGTGTGTGTGTGTGTGTGTGTTGTGGTGTGGTGAGTTGGGTGTGTGTGTGTGGTGTGTGTGGGGTGCTGTTGTGTGTGTTGTGTGTGTGTGTGTGTTGTGTGTTGTTTTGTGGGTGTGTGGTGTGCCCTCTAGGACAAGTGCCTAAACGGGCGCGCAGAACTTCGACGGACGTGTTTACGGCGTGTGTGTACGTGGAACGACTGCGATGTATCAAACATTAGTGACACGTAACATTGCGAGTGATGGAAAAAACAAGGACGGAGAGTAGGATCGTCGGTTCGGTTTGTGTGTTATTTGTGGTCTCGGAGATAATTAACCTTGTTATTCTACTGGACGTAAAAATCCGGTATATGTTGTTTTCGTTCCAGATTCAACATTAGTGATGGCGCGTTTTAAAATATTCGTTTGACTCGGTGGCTTCTGAATGCTACAAATATTGAAAAAACTGGCTATTTTCTTAGGAAACGGCAATATATAGAACAGAAAAACTGGCTCAACAGCATTGATATAGACGTTTTGTCATTTCTATGGGGCATCTGACAGGCTGATGTCTCTCTCACCTCTCCTCTCTCTCTTCTCTGTCTCTTCTCTCTCTCTCTTTCTCTTCTTCCTACCCTCCTCTCTGTCCTCTCCTCTCCCTCTCTCCGTCACTCTTTGTCCCTCCCTCGCTCGTCCTCTATCGCTCTCTCATCTCTCTCACTCGTCTCTCCCTCGCTCCCTCTCTCTCGCCTGCCCTCTCATCTCTCTCTACCTCGTATCAGGCCTCGCGGCCCTCGCCTCTCTCTCTCCTCTCCTGCGCATTTCATCTTCATCGAAAGGAGTGTTTTGTATCGTTTCAAATTGTCACATAAAAAAAAAAGCGGAAGCAAAATCTGATCATTTTTCACGCTTTCCCATTTTATTTAATAAAACATTGTGTTGTTTACGAATAAAAATCATATCGCAGTTTACTCATTGTGTGAGACCACAAGGTTCCCCGTATCATACATATTTTGTTCTGAACATGAATATATGCATATTGGAAGAAGAATTGTCCGTTGTCTGTCAGTCTGACAAATCTGTATATGTCTGTCTGTCTATCTGTCTATGTATGTTTTGTATGTATGATGTATTATAGGTATGTATGTATGTATGTATGGTATGTATGTATGTATGTATGTATTTGTGCTGTATGTGTTGTATGTATTTAATTGTTGTGTGGGGATTTAAATAGTTTTCACATCATGGTCCATAAGATTCAGATATTTGGAATTGGTTAAACGCGCAAGTCATTCCGTTCGTTATTGAGAGGTAAACACATGAACAAGCTGGTTGATTCTGATTGTGTGTACCATACTTGATCTGTGCATAATGAACGGTGTGTGTTACGGCGGGCGGCCGGGCACCTAATGTTATCATAAACCAGGGTAAAGTGTATATGTATAAGTACTGTGTTATGTCGTGTGATTTGTGTGTGCAGTGTGTGACTCATGTGAACACAGTTGTCATAAAGATTCGATTCCAATCGTATGCTTGTGGAACTTCAATCAAATTATGGTGGTGATAATGTCACTTCGGAGAGATATACATTCTTCCATCAAGAGTTTTTTGCTTTGGAAAAGGTTTTATATGGAATGAAGATTGTGCTAATGCGTTTTATAAGGAATGGGTTTTTTTTTTACGCAAACAGATTCATGAGAAAAATTAACTATGCAGTTAGTCTCATTGTTCGTTGATGTTGAACATGAATGAAGCGTTGAATGTTTTTCAATGCTCGTATAGAAGATGCCGCAGAGTGTAAGAAAAAAAGAAGTGTGTCAATTATGACTTGAAATCCAAAGCCTGCTTTCATGCTGAATGTCATAACAATAACAGGACAGTTCGCGATTTATTCACAAATTCAAACGTGCACATGACAACGAAGATCGTGCTTGTTATTGTAGGGCAAGACGGGCGTATAAACATTTGAGAAGGATGAAAAGGAAGCAATTTTATTAACACTTTGTTGACAGACTTAATTGCATTTATCGAAAACCGGAAACATTGGAACACCGTGAACTGCATTTCATTGAAAAGAAAACAATCTATTGGAAATCAAGGCGGGAAAAAAATGGAGCAATGTACAACTGGATTGTACATTGGAAAGAAAACGATCAGCGAACAGAATCAGTACTGAAAGCTATCAGAAAAAAAAATCAATGCAGGTTGCATTTCATTGAAAAGAAAACAATCAAAGAACGGCATCAGTATTGAAAACTGGCATGACATTTTTACCTCAGATTGAATTGAAGACGGACATTCTATCAGAGAAATTCAGTGGAGATCAAAATGAAGGAATGGATGGATATTTAAACCGTCCGATTTTGCATTAAAAGAAGTCACAAACCGCAAAGCTGTTGGGCCAGATGGTACAACTGGTCAGCTGTTGTAAAACGGGTGTAATTTTGAACTTCCTCGTAACATTAAATTGGTTTATGATAAAGGAATTTATTCTGAACAAAACGTCGTATAAAAAAAAGTCGACGTCAAAAATGGTAATAACTACAGAGATATTTCTTTAAATGACACTAACAGTAAATGGTACGGCACTATTATCAACCGCAGGGATGGTGTGTGTGTCTGTATGTGTGTGTGTGTGTGTGTGTGTGTGTGTGTGTGTGTGGCGTGCGTGCGTGCGTGCGTGCGTGCGTGCGTGCGTGCGGCGAGGAGAGTGCGTGCGTGCGTGCGCGAGCGTGTGTGTGTGTGTATGAGAGAGAGAGAGGGAGAGAGAGACGAAGAGAGAGACTAGGAGAGAGAGAGAGAGAGAGAGAGAGAGAGAGAGAGAGAAGAGAGGAGAACACAGGTATTAGGATTGAAAGAAGGGTAGAATGAAAAAAAAAATCGAAGATAAAGCAAACAAAACAAGGAAAGAAACTATGAAAATATGAAAATAAGACGAAAAGAAGAAAAGGAAAAGCAAAGAAAGAAATAACGAAGCAGGAAAACAACGCACAAAGCATTACCGAACCCATCCCCACAGCAACAACAAAAGCAACAATTATAAATAACAGAGAGAGAGAGAGAGAGAGAGAGAGAGAGAGAGAGAGAGGAGAGAGAGAGAGAGAGAGAGAGAGAGAGAGAGAGAGAGAGACACAGGACTGTTTTGTTCATATTAAACCCCTACCATCATGAACTGGTGTTTTGAACATATAATCTTATGAAGATAAACAACAGATAACAAATAAAGACAAACGAGCATATACAAAGTATATTCACGCACATTTTAGAAAGTCACAACCTCACTGTCACTTTAAAATCTTTCACACAAAAACAGATAGAGACTAAGTATATCTTCAGGTACCGAATGAAGTCAATAATATTTAGGTCAACTGGAACTCATATTTAGTTTATAGTTTACCCAAAGAACCAATCAAGTCATTAGCCGTAAACGTTTTTATATCAACAACAATGTGATGCAAAGGTAAGAAATCGCGAATCTTAAGCTAACTGTAACATATTTCCGATGCGTATCTATATCCAAATGAATCGCTATTATCTGACGTTGTGCCTTGCTTTGAGTGTGTTTTTACACAATGGCAATGTGGCAATTTGCTTTTGGTTTTATCTGCTGCTCTTGGAGTCGGACGTGACCACCGTTTCCCCTAAGTGATATTGAATGCTAAGTTGATCTTGAGCAAATGAAAGGTGTGTTGTCCGCAGTTCATGCTGATCCTTAAGCTGCTCTGGCCTCTTCTGATAGAGGATATCGGTACTAGCATAGTAAGCTAATTAAATGGAAACCCAGACAGATTCACAAGGAAAGAGCTTAGTGTCCCACCTGGTCTCACTGACGTAGCTCTCGGCCACTGCTGAGTCAAGCTGAAGCTACCTCTGACCTGAAACCCATTCTCGGTGAGCACGGTCCTGGGGAAAGCGAGGATTCTGAAAACACTGGAGGACTCGGGAGACCAGGATTTTTTTTTATGGTCAATCCAGCCCAAGCTTAATGAAACGGAGAGATCAGAAGGTATCGGATACGGCACAGGAAAACCTGGAAATGAGGGAAATAATAGGACACAAGGAAACCAACAGATAGCAACTGGGATCAATGGGAATGCAGTGTTGGTCAAAAGCATAAGGAAAAGCAAAGAGAGACATGACGGAACAAGAGGTGAAGAAGGAAAAGGATGCCAAGAGAACCCAGGAGGCAGTTCTGAAAAGTCAACAAAGGCAATAGGTTACGTGGGAAACGTACCCTCTAAGTCTCCGCTGGAACGGGAAAAGAAGATTTATCTATATATCTATCTATCTAAATATCTAGTAATCTCTCTGTCTCTCTGTCTGTTTGTCTGTCTGTCTGTCTGTCTGTCTCTCTCTCTTCTTCCCCCCCTCTCTCTCTCCATCTGTCTGTCTCTATATCTATGTATGCATGTATGTATCTGTCTGTAAAATTTTTCGTTTTGCATGAAATATCCGTAATATCATTTCGGTATTTCTAAATGTGTAACTAGGAGGAAGGAAGTGGTATGACAGTAGGCTGAAATTAGCTGCTCGTGTAAACAGCTCTGTTTAGGAGAAAAGGTGATAGACAAGGGAACGAGGGATAGACAAGTGAAAACAAATGCAGACTAACAAATCCTACGTCATGACATTGCTGACTGGGCAAAGATTAGAAAAGAAATGGGGAAACAAGGTGGATAAATAGTCATACGTTTTTGATTCTCCTTCTGTGTGTACAGACACCTGCTATGGGAAGGATGATACATCTAATTGTAAAAGATTTTACCTTAGTTTGCTCAGACAACCAAATAGTTGGTTTTCACCCTATGAATTTGATTTTTTTTCAGTGCGTCGAAGTACCCATAGAATTTCATTGCACTTTCAATGGGCTCAGATATTCCTATCTCTATGTTCTTCTTAGTGTGTACTGACAGCCATACATTTGATTCTTCATTAATGCGTACAGACACAGATACATGATGCTCGTTTGACACATAGATTCCCACACATTTGATTTTCCTTCAACGCACACAGATCTCCATACATTCTATAATGCTTCTAGATGCATAATCATTTAACAATTTGTCAACGTGTATTGATGACCACACGTCTGATTCTTTTGTAGTGTGTATAGATAACCGTAGTATTACGTTCAATTCTCCTTTATTGTAACCACACATTCGTGTCTTTTCTAGTTTTGTAGGTACTCAGACATTTGAATTTCTTTTAATATTTACAAACACCTGTACAAGTGTTTCTGTTTTATTGCGTATGATTATACGTACATTCAATTTTCGTTGACATAAACAGATGTCTACAAATTTGATTTTCTTTTTAATATGAGTATAGTTATCCATTCATTCGATTATCCTTTAGCTTGGATAGATACACACACATTTGCGTCTCCATTAGTGTTCGCGTACCAAAATGTTTGATTCTTCTTAACAGTGTACTTATGCCCTAACCATTTTCTTTTCATCCTTTAGATTATTAAATACCCTGATATTTGTTCTCATTCAGTGTTTGAACGTTCCCTTATGTGTCATTATTACCTGGTGTGTATGACTATATACCCTCATATTTAATTTTCCGTTGGTCTGTGCAGATAATCATACTTTTCTTCTGCTTCCAGGTGCACATAAAACTACACTTCTCATTGTCCTTCAATGTCTGTGTACGTCTATTAATGTTTCATTCTCTTCCCATTCACTCCTCTTCGCTTTGCCATTTACTTTCCTCAGGTGAAATATTTTCACGAAATATATTCCCCTTTCACACGTATTTGCCCAGAACACGATTTCATGTACTGTTCTACGATGTTTGTTTGTTCACTTGTTTGTTTGACTTTTTGTGTTCTTTACTGAATTTTAAGAGACAACGGCGAGAATTAGGTTGGCCATTGTGGTAATCTCTTTGCTAATGGAACATGAATAACGTATTTGTTCTTCTGATGTAAATGTGAAAATCGAAAGGAGATTAACAACCCACCCATGTCTCAAATGTCATGTCCAGAGTAAAAACAAAGACAATCTTTACGGAATCACTGCAATGGCCGACAGCATTGACATCAGCAGTTCTTCAAACATCACTGACAGCACCATGAAGCAGGAAGCTCTGAGTGTTGGGCAGTTTCAGTTCCAGAATGAAATTCAAGTGTGTGAGTATCAACGTCTCTCACGTTTCCATTCCACGATGACAGCAGAGACATGGTGAGCGCCCAGACCAGCAATGTTTTGAACAACGTGATCCACACTGTGTTCTTTCCTCTTCTGTTCCTCGTTGGCTTTCCCAGCAACATCGTCAACATGGTGGTCTTCTTTAGGCATGGCCTCAAACAACGGATCAACCTGTGTCTGTTCTGTTTGTCAGTGACTGATCTGGTTGTAGTCTCTATGGCCTTCCTGATTTATGTGGAGAAATTCAAGGACCAGCATTTTGCCGTTTCATATCGAAATGTTGGCCACGTGTTTGAAGCATTGATCACAATCGCATGTTTTGGCTGTATTCCGGATCTGGAATGGCTTCACAGTTCATCTCTCTGCCATCATAGCTGGAGACAGATGCTTGTGTGTCGTCTGGCCTTTGCAATCAATGAATTTGTTGACCACAAAAGACGAAGCCATTGTACTTAGCATTGGTGTTCTTCTTCTACTTGGAGGTCGCGTTGTAGTGGTGAATAAATACCGAGTCCTGTGTGTGTGTGGATTCAGTGACAGGTCTGACTGTTTTCAATGTTGTCGGGAGCGACTTCTACAGAACCAACAAGAAACTGGTGAACATACTGGATGGCATCGTGTATGGCCTGTGCATTCCTTTCATGTTTTTTCACCGTCGTCATTGTCGCCACAGTCATCATGGCTGTCCACCTTCACAAGAGTGCAGAGTTCCAGAAGGAATCCACCTCTTCTGCAGCCTTGTCAAGTCGCAACCTGGCTGTGACAAAGATGCTGATCTACTTATCCACCCAGTTCATCGTTCTCAACACGCCAATGATGCTGTATCGAGTGTCGGTCATCTTTTTTCCAGACCTAAGTGCATCAGGGACCTGGGCTAATCTCTTTTTCTTCTTGACATCTATCTCTGAGCTGTGCGGTGTTCTCAACTCCTCGCTCAATTTCTTGGTGTATTATTTCTTTGGCTCCAAGTACCGCAATAGTGTGTTGGAGATGGTGTCAAAGTGTACCAATGGAAAAGCCACGAAATGATCTCCTTTTTCGTCCTTTGTTGATAACCGATGTGACATGACACAGATGGACAAGATGTCAGTCGCTTGCCTGTATTTTTAAAGAGTACTGACACAGGATTAACACCCCACCATCAAACTCATGTGCAGGCTAACTGACATACATAAAAACTGTCCCTCAATGCTGATCTCATGCAATGCCGCTGGGACTGCACCTACGCAATATTCTTGGCAACAAAACATGATTTTAAAAAAAAAAAGCTCAATTTGTAGTGGGCACACAGTACTCATGTCCATTGTAGACCTTTTTGATGGCGTATTCTTTGGACTGCTGGTTTCCCAACTAAACATTATCAAATATATTGATCAAGTTCCTGGTATTGATCACTGCCTGGTCGACACTGCAGGTGTCTCTATCTCTCTATGTCCTTGACCTGGCTGGTGCTGGAATACATCATGACAAGAAGTGTGGGGTACACCTGCCATGAAGCCTCAGACCTGAGTGAACTCCTTCACTGGCCATCGTGAAAAAAAAATTGAATTTTGTATTCCTTCAGGTCCTCTCTCTGGTGACCTCAGTTTTTCTTTCCTCTACACGTCAGTATCTGTGGGGAAGTTATGTTGACGTCATCGTATCGGCAAATTTACCGGGTAACGTGATAGGATGGACATAGTGATGGCTTCAAGACAGGAATCCTCATTTACACTGCCAACGTGACTGAACAATTAATTTCAATGGTAGAGGCTTTAGTACGTGGTGTCTTGCATGTCTTGGATCAAAATATACATCCACCAGAGACCAGTGAAACGACTGTGCACCGTATGGTGTCTCCTCTGATGCGCTGCTACATGACGAACTGACATTGATTATTTGCTGCAGGCTTCCCGTGTTAAGACTGTTGTACAACAGACCTGCCTATAACAGTGTATGGTGAGACTGGAAAGAGCAGTGTTTTAAAACAACGCAACTAATGGGGTACAGATGACACAGAAAACTCATTGTGAGGTCTTACCTATCGCCAGTATTCGCTCCCCACCCCTCAAACGAAAAGTACTAGCCCCTACTGAGACTTTAATCTAATATTCTACTGATAATGTCGGTCTCAGAGTATGTGTTTCATGTCTGAGGTGGGGAGTCCAAACCACCAGTCACTAAACACCTCTGTTATATCTTTTCATGAGCGTACTGTTTGATGTTTCCTATTGAAAGGACTCCTCTGCAGCCTTACACCCATAGACTGCCGTTTTCAGCCAAAGTCTGGCCGGCGTGAAGAAGATACGTAGTCTATTAGCAGAAACCTGCTCGCTGTCCTTGTTTGGATCTGACTGCGTTCTTTCGCCCTACTACATCTATCAGACTTAACTCCATGTTGTTCTTATACTTGGTATTGTTGATGACTTTTGACCATTCTCTTCACTTAGATGAGAAGCCTGCTATGTTGTTGGCATCTGGAGTGGATTTTTCGCTGATGTGCTCGACATCGTCAGGCTTTCTTTACAGGGTGAAGTCAGGGTATGATATGTTCCCGCAACTACAGTTTTACTGCGTTTGGGCATAGTGGACCATGTGGACAATTATGGTTTGAATAAGTTAAAGATAGCTATACTTGGCCTGCGGAGCTCGGGTCAAATTGCAAATGAAAGACAATATTTTCAACTAGGTTGGGTGAAAATGAGTTGTCATGGGAACTTTGGTAAGTGATTGTTTCAGATATGAGTGCACAAACATGTGACGCATTTGAGGTGACGTTTGATGAAGAAGTCGGCCATTTACTGTTCGACTTTCAGAGTGGTAGGTTAGACGCATGTCACATGAACCACAACCACATATCAAGTGATGAAGGAAGCGTGAGACGTGATGTTTCTTGCATTTTCATCTTGATACATTTTAACACAAAACAGCTTTCCTTTTTTCTACTGAACGCTCTTGTTTGGCCAAATATACATAAAGATGTTTTCATCAGAAACCAACAAATGAATCTGCTGGCTGACACGTGACTACGTCTCCCTCGAAATTCAAATGGCACAGGAAAATTGGACTGACCCACGTCACGACCTTACTACTGATGTCGTGGGTCATTACCAGCTTACTATGCTGCGTTTATATTATTTATTCTTTTAAATAATGGAGTACGAACATCCAAAGTTATACAGAACGTTTTATACCATACATCCTAGACTTCATTCATCGTATGAAATATATGAAATGCCGACATGTAAAACTGACAAATCTTTTCCGAAGAAGATTTTGTAACTAAATGATACATAACGAAAGGATATCAATTACTTTCGTAGTCTGTGAATTTTACAACTGCCATTAACAGTATTGTAAAATCATGCGCTTCAAGTTTTCAGTTGTTTTAAATGAATGATTTCTACCATTTAAAAGTACGGCTTGTGCAGTGTGTCAACCATTTGTGGTCTGCTCATCTGTAGATGCATTACCAGGCTGTGGCGCTTCCAGGGGAGGAAACATCACCCACTTTCTGCCTTTTGCAAATGCATGTGGACATGTATCGCAAGAAGACAGAATTGTGGAATATTTCCTGCAGCTGTTTAGAGAGAGAGAGAGAGAGAGAGAGAGAGAAGAGAGAGAGAGAGAGAGACAGAGAGAGAGAGAGAGAGAGAGAGAGAGAGAGAGAGAGAGAGAGAGAGAGAGTTTTCAGTGCACTTTAGCAGTTTAGTGCCCGTACAGCAGCCAACCAGAAAGGAGGAATTTTCGGCTTTGGCTGTGTCACAGGTAAGTTTACAGGTTTACTGACCTGACTACAGTGTTTGATTTATGCACTGCAAACGACCTAAAAGAGCATTTCCACCTTCATTTAAAAAAAAAATCAGGAGGAAATATAATTTCTTAAATCCTAGCTGGTTTTTTTTTTTTCAAATCATGTTTGGAGAACAGTAGCCGACAATGCATCAAAGGCCTTACTATGCGTGACAACGTCCATGTACCTTTAACCAACACCTCCCTCCATCACCCCCCCCCCCCCCCCAATCCCACAGATATGTACCTTTGATGGATTCAAACCAATGACCATCCAACCTAGAGCGCGCAATGCTATTGACTGTACTATTGCAGCTGTAGCATGGATCTGATTAGTTTCAACAATAATCTTGTTGCCAATGTCGTCGTTGTAACTGCTGCCGTCAATGACGAATTTTCTGCCAAAGCTAGTTGTCATGTCAACTGGATTTTTTTCGCAACAGGAACTGGGGAAAAACTTTTGTTGTCCATAGGCATTGTTGGTATTTTTCCTCCATGAATATGAGCTCCATACAGGAGAGAGAGAGAGAGAGAGAGAGAGAGAGAGAGAGAGAGAGAGAGAGAGAGAGAGAGAGAGAGAGAGTGAGAGAGAGAGAGAGAGAGAGAGAGAGAGAGAGAGAGAGAGAGAGAGAGAGAGAGAGAATTTATGAATGTATATGTAAGTGAATAAATAACCAAATGAATGAATTGCTTTATGTGTAGGGCAGGACAGCTTCTGACGGGATTCCACACTATAACTTGCATATTAGCCGATGGCATAAACAAGACAGGCAATGTCAGTATTACTCACAAGGGATGAACACATGCCAAATGAGAATAAATGACAGAAGGTTTGGTGCAGTAAACGGGAAGGAAAACAGCCAACACACACACACACAAACAAACACACACACACACACCACACACACACACACACACACACACACACGCACGCACGCACGCACGCACGCACACACCCACATACACACAACATACATAAACACAGAACACAGGTATCATAGGCGTGCGTCCATATTACATACAAAACACGTGCAGATATCAGAGAAAAAAACCTGTAAGAACCACTGACAGCTGAACCAGTCCAATATCAACCACCCCACACTACCCTCTGCCTATCATCCAACAGCAAACACTCGCCAACTTCCACATTCTTCTCTCCCCGCCAAGCAGAGACAGATAGGTTTACACAGCATGTGCACAGGTGGAGCGAATGTTTTTTTCTCCACTGTCTCTCACAGCAGACACTGCCAAGACGACATTCCCCATCACTTCATACTCGTAATCAGGGTGAATAGTTTCTAGCAACTCATTTCTGATGCGGGTTTTCCTCGTATGTGTGCTTACGTGCGTGCGTGCGTGCGTGCGTGTGTGCGCGCATGTGTGTGTGTGTGTGTGTGTGTGTGTGTGTGTGTGTGTGTGTGTGTGTGTGTGTGTGCGTGTGTGTGCATGCATGCGTGCGTGTGTGTGTGTGTGCGTGTGTGTGTGTGAAATGTGTGTGTGTGTGTGTGTGTGTGTGTGTGTGTGTGTGTGTGTGTGTTTTGCAGACAAATTGATGATGTAATACAAAGTGCATCATCACAAATTTTGGTACCTTTTTCACATGAAATACAAAAGTATTTTTGTACATGGTGCATGTGTTAGGCTACATTTGCGACATTCTTCATTTTGTATTACGAGCAAAAGTTTGCTTATTTCAAGAAATTTGCAGGAAATATGCCTATTTTTTTGGTTTTTATTAAATAGGCATACTTCAAGCTTATCACATCAAAGTAGCAAAAATTGCCAGCGTGTTTTGTGCAAGAAACAAAACAGTAGTTGACGAAAATTATTTGAATGCAATTTGCCAGAAATGAGATGGTATACGTGGAATAGAACAATCCTTTTCATACAGTTGATGGGGTTATTTATTGATTACTGAGAATTTACCTTCATATGTGACAGATGTTGACATTCAAGTAGATTACAAAACAGATAATTCTATTGCAACCATAAGACTTGCACCTGAGGATGAAAAACAAAAAGAAATTTATAATGAAAATTCAACATCTCACTTTTTTTTTTAAAGACAGTGTGCACCATATATAAATGATGATACGTGCAATGTTCAGGATAAGTATGCTGCTACCTCTTATGATGATAGAAAACAACTTTCGGGGTGTTCCTGAAAGTGAAATTAAATTAATTTTCAAATCAACTTTTTCTAGACATTCTCTTAATGAAAATTAGATCGAAAACTATTGCATGTACTGTTAATACGAAGCGTGCCTATCACAACACTGGGGTGTGACGTAGGGGAAGGTGCACTGCTCACCAGAATCAGAGGTAGAGACCGAAGCCAACACGCAGTCCCAGCTCACACAGCAGACCACAAACGTTTGTAACAAACAGATAATGGGAGTTGAATTATATTAATATGGATGGATGATTCTTTGGGCTAATGAGGCTTATGTTTCACTTACTACTCTATTCAATGTCCTTGTGGTCTTCTCCACGATTTTTAATCTTGAATACGTCCGCTGGAACCTTGTCAGGCCCGTACACGCGAGCCCACAGCAGGAACAAAGTCCAGGATGAGAAGACAGGGAGCGGGTCTGGAGCTTGGAGTAAGAGAAACGGGAAAGCTGGAACACTGGAACCGCCTGCAGGGAGGTGCCTAACTAAACATAACGCCTCAATATCTTTTTTTTGCTAATGCCCGAGGACAGCTAGGTGTTCGTGTGTAGTGTACATGCAAACAGACAAATCAACACAGATGTGTACAAGTCTGTGTGGTGTAACTGTTTTGCATGTGTCTAAAGTGGGCACGATGAAGACACACAGATGGCTTATGAGATGAAACGGAAAGTGAAGATGACACCCAATGATTAATAATTTTTAAAAGTTTGTTATAGAACCGACAAATTACACAGCGCGGTGCACAGTGGAGCGAGCGAACGTTTTTTCTCAACTGTACCAGCGGGGCTAGGAGAATGTTGGTCCCATTTGTTCTTTTTTTTTTTTTTTTTTTTTTTATTTCCTGTTGCACCCTACAAAGACGAACAATCTAATAGTGGGGGAAAACAGCGCAGGCCAACAACTAAATTGTCTTCATAGTAATGACTTGGCAAACTTTGAACTTAAGGAG
>JADBJO010000032.1:0-17500 GCA_016801955.1 Conus betulinus | reverse complement strand
AGCAAAGTGAACAGGTGTCAAATTAGACATGGCAAGCTCCCAAACGTCTGTATTTAATGATAAACTTTCAAACATCATGTCAGAGATTTCTTACGTCAGAACATCATTACAAAACCTGTCGTGCGACGTGGCAGATCTGAAGCAACGAACTTTGGCGATTGAAACTTCGTGTGAAGAAGTGAAGGAAAAACAGGAAGATCTTGCTGCTACAGTCGACGACCTAGAAGAAGATGTCGTAGAACTTAAGAAAAAAGGTTGAAGCTGAGGTGGACAAACTGGAAGAAATGTCTCGAAGGGATAATCTCCGTTTCTTCAACATTCCAGAATCCCCTGATGAAAGCTACGAGTCGTGTGCCGACAAGGTAGTAAACATTTTACAAAACACGGTCCCAAACAAAACATGGACTCTTGATGACGTTGTTTCGGGCGCACCGCTTGGGAGGTCGTACTAAACACCTCTATAT
Source organism: Conus betulinus (assembly GCA_016801955.1). Classification (NCBI taxonomy): domain Eukaryota; kingdom Metazoa; phylum Mollusca; class Gastropoda; order Neogastropoda; family Conidae; genus Conus; species Conus betulinus. Next base: position 17,036 of record JADBJO010000032.1, on the reverse strand, counting down.
CAAACCCACGTCCCATGATCGTGAAAATGGCGCGCTGGAAAGACAAAATGGCGGTCCTCAGCTCCGGAAGAGAAGCTCTGAAGAAGAAAGGGGTGTGAAAGTCGCTGGAGACCTGACCACACGCCAGAGAGCCGTCGTGAAGGAGCACAGGGACAAGGGCGTGTACGCATACTTCAAGGCCGGCAAGCTGGTCGTCTCTGGTCCTCTACGAACCAGGGGAAACTGGAGCAGGCCCGGACAGGAGGACAAAACCAGGACCAGCAAGGACGACAGGCAAAGGGCAAGACAGCGCGGCTCCTCTCCGGATTCAGCTGGCAAAAGGACCTCCTCTGGTCTCCTCAACCCTGGTGAGCGGCCGTTACGGGGTTCATCGAGGCCATCCACCCCTGCCAAGAGCCCCGCCCACCCAGCTCCCCTGAAATGCAGACTGTCGATACAGAACAAACTGAGAATGTGTGGTTGTGACGTGACGGTCCGGCCTCAAGAAACTCTTCAGATCGTGACGATTCGGTTACTGAATCCAGTGACTCTACAGATTACTGTGAGTTAAGCGAGCTATCTTTTCTTTATGGAACATTGGGGGTCTCATGGGAAAATTTGCAGCAGAAGAGATTTTATTGAACATATAAATAAATACGATGTTTTATGTTTTTTGTCGAGACATTTCAACGCGAAAAGATTTCGTTGTAAACAGTTTACTGATGATATATTTGTTTTTTCATCTCCTGCCATCAAACTGTCAACGCACGGTAGGTGTAGTGGCGGGGTTCTGATTTTGGTTAGAAAATGCTATGTTGATTATGTTACAGAAATTGAAATGGATTATGATCATATTGTGTGTGTTAGATTTGATAAGAGGGTGTTTGTACGAACTCTGATGTCGTTTTAGTAAATTGTTACTGTCCTCCTCATTCATCGCCGTACTATAGAACTGTGCAAATAGAATGTCATATTAATACCATTGAAGAGTGCCTAGCTAATCTAGTTCTTGAAGTAGACACAGCAAACCTCCTTATTTGTGGCGACTTTAATGCCAGGACAGGAAATCTTCAACCTAATCCAGAAATGTTTGAAACTGATCCGGAATATATTAACAGTCATGAAACCGATGCTATAATAATCCATGCCGATATGCTGAAGATATTTGTGTAAATGATATGGGAAAACATTATTATCTATGTGCGTATGTTTGGAACTGATTATTTTAAATGGCTTATGTTCCCCTGAGAAGTCTGATAAATTTACATACTTGTCAGCAACAGGTAATAGCACAAATGACTATGTCCTTGTGTCACCAGACTTTCTAGATTACTGTGTCTCTCTTGAAATTCAAGAGAGAGTAGAATCTAACCACATGCCTCTATGTTTGACGCTGAAAACAAAATCAAGTTCGAAAGAAGATTACGAAAATTGTTGTCATGTTACAAAATATGTTTGGGCCAATGACAAGAAAGATTTGTTACTAGAACGTTTGAACAGCCCATTCTTCAAGATAAACTAACCCTCGCTACTGCACAGATAGAAGTTTCTTGCGACGAAGCGCTTAATACATTTACAAATGCTTTATTAGATTCAGCATCTTGTATGCGGAAAGATGTAATTAATTCCAAATCAAATTACAGTGATGAAGATAAATGGTACGATAAGGAATGTAAACAAGCAAAGAAGAAAGCCTTGCATGCCCTTCGCAGATACAATAGAAATAAAACATCAATAACGAAAAAAACTTCGTACAACATGGAAAGAAAATCATATAAAGGTCTGCTGAAAACAAAAGAAAGAGACTACAAGAGGGACAAAGTACAGAAAATTCTTGAAAATATCCACAGTTCAAAAGATTTCTGGAAAGAAATGAAACTTTGCAAACCCATAAAACATGTTAAAAATAGCATTTCCAAAGAAACATGGTTTGATCACTTCAGCGCCCTGCTAAATGATATTAACTCTGACGATTTAAATGATCATGACATAAACTTTGTCAACCAAGAAAACAATTTAGAGACCTAGATGAGCTTAACTGTGACATCAGCGAAACAGAAATCAGAGAAGCTATTAAACATACTAAGTCAGGAAAGGCCCCAGGCCCAGACCAAGTTTTAAATGAATTCCTTAAACTGTCTGAACACGTTATTCCTTTCTTATTAAAATATTTCAACACACTATTTGCTGAGGGTAAATATCCAAAGGATGGTGCAAGGGCATCATATACACTATTTAAAAAAGGCGATCCTGAAAACCCAGGGAACTATCGTGGAATAACTCTTTTAAGTTGCATCAGTAAGTTGTATACGCATATTCTAAACTCGCGTTTAACTAACTGGGCTGAAAACAATCATGTAATACTGGAGTGTCAAGCAGGTTTCCGTAAAGACTATAGAACTACTGATCACATATTTACATTGTTTGCTATTGTCCAACGATATCTTGTGCAAAAAAAAAAAAACTGTATGTATCCTTTGTCGATTTTCAAAAGGCCTTTGACACGGTCAAAAGAGGTGTATTATGGAATGTTTTGGTAAAGTTAGGCGTCAAAGGAAAACTTTTACAGGCCTTAAAAGCAATGTATCAATCTGTACAGTGTTGTATACGCTCCTCAGCAGGTTTTACTGAGTATTTTGAGTGTGTTTTCAAGGATTGAAGCAAGGTTGCTTAGCTTCACCTACATTATTTTCCTTCTTAATAAACGAGTTAGCGGTCTATGTCATTGACAAAGGTACTCATGGAATTCAGCTTAATCCTGGCGCTACCGAATTATTTCTGTTAATGTTTGCAGATGATATCGCTCTTCTATCATTTTCGCCTCTAGGTTTACAGCACCAACTTAACAATCTGCATCACATTGCCGGTAGGTTTGGTTTGACAGTAAACTTAGATAAGTCAAAAATCATAGTTTTCCGAAACGGTGGCCACCTTTCAAAAAATGAGCAGTGGTATTACGGTGACGAAAAAATGGAAGTTGTTAACTCTTATAGATATCTTGGTCTGGAATTTACTACTCGCTTGAGTTTAAATATTGCCACTGAAAACTTAATTACTAAAGCTAAAAGGTGTGTTGTTGAAATATCTAGAACAATGTGGAGACTTGGGTGTTCATCTCCAAAGGTGTTCTTCAAACTATTCGATACTAGAGTCGTTCCTATGTTGTTATACGCCGCTGAGATTTGGGGTATTCTTGAATTTAATCAAATAGAGAAAAGGTCCATCTTTTTGCGTGTAAGCGTTTTTTAAATGTAAGTCTACATACACCCAATTTTTGTGTCTATGGAGAATTGAACCGCTATCCCTTACTTGTCCTAGCTAAAGTGAGATGCATAGCCTTCTGGTTAAGGTTATGCACTTTACCGAATGACAGATTTGCAAGCATGGCATATTATATGTTGAGATCACTCGATGAAAGAGGGAAAACCACCATGGGTTACCCATGTAAAAAACATTCTTTGTACATCTGGTTTTGCCTATGTATGGTTCTCTCAAGGAGTAGGTAATCCTAAAAGCTTTTCTAAGTGAATTCAAACAAAGACAAATCGATTTCTTTTTGCAACAATGGTCAGAAAAAATTGAAACAAGACCACGATACAATCTATATACAGCTCTTTCAAAAGTGCTCTAGGACCAGAAAAGTATTTTGATCTAATAATTTCGAGATATGTCCGCAATATGTTTATACGATTTAGGCTTGGCGTAACAGAGTTGAAAAGCAACAGATATAGATATACTTCAGATACCCGTTTACTATCGTGTCCATTATGTGCACATTCCCTTGAAGACGAAATGCATTTTCTTTTCTTCTGTCCTGCATATGATAATCTCAGACATAATTTGCTAACCAGAGTCAATCTAGATCTTTTAAAATTCAAAAAGCTTTCTATCCTTAAGTCTGAATGTGACGATGTTATAATCCAACTTGCAAAGTTTATTTTTTTATGCATTTAAACTGAGAAGATCACTGATCAGTGCCTGAAATAGGCCGAAGACCTCTGTCTTAACAATGGGTATGATACCTTTTCCGTACCCTCCAAATGACTTTCCTATTTATGCACTTTGCTTTCATTGCATAATTTTTTTTGTCTCGTTTATATGACAGTAGGCTGAAATTAGCTGCTCGTGTAAACAGCTCTATTTAGGAGAAAAGGTGACAGACAAGGGAACGAGGGAGAGACAAGTGAAAACAAATGCAGACTAACAAATCCTACGTCATGACATTGCTGACTGGGCAAAGGTTAGAAAAGAAACGGGGAAACAAGGTGGATAAATAGTCATACGTTTGATTCTCCTTCTGTGTGTACAGACACCTGCTATGGGAAGGATGATACATCTAATTGTAAAAGATTTTCCCTTAGTTTGCTCAGACAACCAAATAGTTGGTTTTCATCCTATGAATTTGATTTTTTTTTTTCAGTGCGTCGAAGTACCCATAGAATTTCATTGCACTTTCAATGGGGCTCAGAAATTCCTATCTCTATGTTCTTCTTAGTGTGTACTGACAGCCATACATTTGATTCTTCATTAATGCGTACAGACACAGGTACATTTGATGCTCGTTTGACACATAGATTCCCACACATTTGATTTTCCTTCAACGCACACAGATCTCCATACATTCTATAATGCTTCTAGATGCATAATCATTTAACAATTTGTCAATGTGTATTGATGACTACACGTCTGATTCTTTTGTAGTGTGTATAGATAACCGTAGTATTACGTTCAATTCTCCTTTATTGTAATCACACATTCGTGTCTTTTGTAGTTTGTAGGTACTCATACATTTGAATTTCTTTTAATAATTACAAACACCTGTACAAGTGTTTCTGTTTTATTGCTATGATTATACGTACATTCAATTTTCGTTGACATAAACAGATGTCTACAATTTGATTTTCTTTTTAATATGAGTATAGTTATCCATTCATTCGATTATCCTTTAGCTTGGATAGATAACCACACATTTGCGTCTCCATTAGTGTTCGCGTACCAAAATGATTCTTCTTAACAGTGTACTTATGCCCTAACCATTTTCTTTTCATCCTTTAGATTATTAAATACCCTGATATTTGTTCTCATTCAGTGTTTGAACGTTCCCTTATGTGTCATTATTACCTGGTGTGTATTACTATATACCCTCATATTTAATTTTCCGTTGGTCTGTGCAGATAATCATACTTTTCTTCTGCTTCCAGGTGCACATAAAACTACACTTCTCATTGTCCTTCAATGTCTGTGTACGTCTATTAATGTTTCATTCTCTTCCCATTCACTCCTCTTCGCTTTGCCATTGACTTTCCTCAGGTGAAATATTTTCACGAAATATATTCCCCTTTCACACGTATTTGCCCAGAACATGATTTCATGTACTGTTCTACGATGTTTGTTTGTTCACTGTTGTTTGACTTTTTGTGTTCTTTACTGAATTTTAAGAGACAACGGCGGGAATTGGGTTGGCCATTGTGGTAATCTCTTTGCTAATGGAACATGAATAACGTATTTGTTCTTCTGATGTAAATGTGAAAATCGAAAGGAGATTAACAACCCACCCATGTCTCAAAACCTCATGTCCAGAGTAAAAACAAAGACAATCTTTACGGAATCACTGCAATGACCGACAGCATTGACATCAGCAGTTCTTCAAACATCACTGACAGCACCATGAAGCAGGAAGCTCTGAGTGTTGGGCAGATCAGTTCCAGAATGAAATTCAAGTGTGTGAGTATCAACGTCTCCACGTTTCCATTCCACGATGACAGCAGAGACATGGTGAGCGCCCAGACCAGCAATGTTTTGAACAACGTGATCCACACTGTGTTCTTTCCTCTTCTGTTCCTCGTTGGCTTTCCCAGCAACATCGTCAACATGGTGGTCTTCTTTAGGCATGGCCTCAAACAACGGATCAACCTGTGTCTGTTCTGTTTGTCAGTGACTGATCTGGTTGTAGTCTCTATGGCCTTCCTGATTTATGTGGAGAAATTCAAGGACCAGGATTTTGCCGTTTCATATCGAAATGTTGGCCACGTCTTTGAAGCATTGATCAACAATCGCATGTTTTGGCTGTATTCCGGATCTGGAATGGCTTCACAGTTCATCTCTGCCATCATAGCTGGAGACAGATGTTTGTGTGTCGTCTGGCCTTTGCAATCAATGAATTTGTTGACCACAAAAGACGAAGCCATTGTACTTAGCATTGGTGTTCTTCTTCTACTTGGAGGTCGCGTTGTAGTGGTAAATAAATACCGAGTCCTGTGTGTGGTGGATTCAGTGACAGGTCTGACTGTTTTCAATGTTGTGTCGGAGCGACTTCTACAGAACCAACAAGAAACTGGTGAACATACTGGATGGCATCGTGTATGGCCTGTGCATTCCTTCATGTTTTTTTTCACCGTCGTCATTCATTGTCGCCACAGTCATCATGGCTGTCCACCTTCACAAGAGTGCAGAGTTCCAGAAGGAATCCTCCTCTTCTGCAGCCTTGTCAAGGCGCAACCTGGCTGTGACCAAGATGCTGATCTACTTATCCACCCAGTTCATCGTTCTCAACACGCCAATGATGCTGTATCGAGTGTCGGTCATCTTTTTTCCAGAACTAAGTGCATCGGGGACCTGGGCTAATCTCTCTTTTTCTTCTTGACATCTATCTCTGAGCTGTGCGGTGTTCTCAACTCCTCGCTCAATTTCTTGGTGTATTATTTCTTTGGCTCCAAGTACCGCAATAGTGTGTTGGAGATGGTGTCAAAGTGTACCAATGGAAAAGCCACGAAATGATCTCCTTTTTCGTCCTTTGTTGATAACCGATGTGACATGACACAGATGGACAAGATGTCAGTCGCTTGCCTGTATTTTTAAAGAGTACTGACACAAGATTAACACCCACCATCAAACTCATGTGCAGGCTAACTGACATACATAAAAACTGTCCCTCAATGCTGATCTCATGCAATGCCGCTGGGACTGCACCTACGCAATATTCTTGGCAACAAAACATGATTAAAAAAAAAAAGCTCAATTTGTAGTGGGCACACAGTACTCATGTCCATTGTAGACCTTTTTGATGGCGTATTCTTTGGACTGCTGGTTTCCCAACTAAACATTATCAAATATATTGATCAAAGTTCCTGGTCGACACTGCAGGTGTCTCTATCTCTCTATGTCCTTGACCTGGCTGGTGCTGGAATACATCATGACAAGAAGTGTGGGGTACACCTGCCATGAAGCCTCAGACCTGAGTGGAACTCCTTCACTGGCCATCATAAAAAAAAAAATTGAATTTTGTATTCCTTCAGGTCCTCTCTCTGGTGACCTCAGTTTTTCTTTCCTCTACACGTCAGTATCTGTGGGGAAGTTATGTCGACGTCATCGGTATCGGCAAATTTACCGGGTAACGTGATAGGATGGACATAGTGATGGCTTCAAGACAGGAATCCTCATTTACACTGCCAACGTGACTGAACAATTAATTTTCATGGTAGAGGCCTTAGTACGTGGTGTCTTGCATGTTTTGGATCAAAATATACATCCACCAGAGACCAGTGAAACGACTGTGCACCGTATGGTGTCTCCTCTGATGCGCTGCTACATGACGAACTGACATTGATTATTTGCTGCAGGCTTCCCGTGTTAAGACTGTTGTACAACAGACCTGCCTATACAGTGTATGGTGAGACTGGAAAAGAGCAGTGTTAAAACAACGCAACTAATGGGGTACAGATGACACAGAAAACTCATTGTGAGGTCTTACCTATCGCCAGTATTCGCTCCCCACCCCTCCAACGGAAAGTACTAGCCCCTACTGAGACTTTAATCTAATATTCTACTGATAATGTCGGTCTCAGAGTATGTGTTTCATGTCTGAGGTGGGGAGTCCAAACCACCAGTCACTAAACACCTCTGTTATATCTTTTCATGAGCGTACTGTTTGATGTTTCCTATTGAAAGGACTCCTCTGCAGCCTTACATCCATAGACTGCCGTTTCAGCCAAAGTCTGGCAGGCGTGAAGAAGATACGTAGTCTATTAGCAGAAACCTGCTCGCTGTCCTTGTTTGGATCTGACTGCGTTCTTTCGCCCTACTACATCTATCAGACTTAACTCCATGTTGTTCTTATACTTGGTGTTGTTGATGACTTTTGACCATTCTCTTCACTTAGATGAGAAGCCTGCTATGTTGTTGGCATCTGGAGTGGATTTTTTCGCTGATGTGCTCGACATCGTCAGGCTTTCTTTACAGGGTGAAGTCAGGGTATGATATGTTCCAGCAACTACAGTTTACTGCGTTGGGCATAGTGGACCATGTGGACAATTATGGTTTGAATAAGTTAAAGATAGCTATACTTGGCCTGCGGAGCTCGGCTCAAATTGCAAATGAAAGGACAATATTTTCAACTAGGTTTGGTGAAAATGAGTTGTCATGGGAACTTTGGTAAGTGATTGTTTCAGATATGAGTGCACAAACATGTGACGCATTTGAGGTGACGTTTGATGAAGAAGTCGGCCATTTACTGTTCGAGTTTTAGAGTGGTAGGTTAAACGCATGTCACATGAACCACAACCACATTATCACGTGATGAAGAAAGCGTGAGACATGATGTTTCCTGTATTTCCATCATGATAAACTTTAACACAAAACAGCTTTTCCTTTTCTACTGAACGCCAGCTTACTATGCTGCGTTTATTTATTTATTCTTTTAAATAATGGAGTGCGAACATCCAAAGTTATACAGAACGTTTATACCATACATCCTTGACTTTATTCAGCGTAAGAAATATATGAAAATATGCCAACATGTAAAACTAAGAAATCTTTTCCGAAGAAGATTTTGTAATTAAATGATACATAACGAAAGGATATCAATTATTTTCGTAATCTGTGAATTTTACAACCGCTATTAACAGTATTGTAAAATCATGCGCTTCAAGTTTTCAGTTGTTTTAAATGAATGATTTCTACCATTTAAAAGTACGGCTTGTGCAGTGTATCAACTATTTGTGGTCTGCTCATCTGTAGATGCATTACCAGGCTGTGGCGCTTCCAGGGGAGGAAACATCACCCACTTTTTCTGCCTTTTGCAAATGCATGTGGACATGTATCGCAAGAAGACAGAATTGTGGAATATTTCCTGCAGCTGTTTAGAGAGAGAGAGAGAGAGAGAGAGAGAGAGAGAGAGAGAGAGAGAGAGAGAGAGAGAGAGAGAGACACTTCAGTGTACTGAGATCAGTTTAGTGCCCGTACAGCAGCCAATCAGAAAAGGGGAATATTCGACTTTGGCTGTGTCACAGGTACGGTTACAAGTTTACTGATCTGACTATAGTGTTTGATTTATGCACTGTAATGACCTGAAAAGGCATTTGCACCTTCATTTTTGAAAAAAAAATCAGGAGGAAGTATTATTTTTTTAAATCCTTTTTTCTTTTCTTTTTTTTTTTTTTTTTTTTTTTTTTTTTTTTTTTTTAATATTTTGTTCGGAGAACAGTAGCCGACAATACATCAAAGGCGTCACTATGCGTGACAGAGTCCATGTACCTTTATCCTACCTCCTTCCCCCCACCCCCCTCCCCCGATTCCACAAATATGTACCTTTGGTAGATTCAAACCAATGACCATTCCAGTCTAGAGCGCGCAATGCTAATGACTATACCATTGCAACTGTTAGTATGAATCTGATTAGTCTCAACAATAATCTTGTTGCAAAAGTCGTCGTTGTAACTACTGCCTTCAGATCAGTGATGAATTGTCTGCTAAAGCTAGTAGTCATGTCAACTGGATTTTTTCGCAACAGAAACTGGGGAAAAACTTTTGTTGGCCAGAGTTACTGTTTGTATTTTCCTCCGAGATCCATACAGGGAGGGAGAGAGAGAGAGAGAGAGAGAGAGAGAGAGAGAGAGAGAGAGAGAGAGAGAATTTGTGAATGTATATGTAAGTGAATAATAAAAAGATGAATGAATGAACTGCTTTGTTAAGTGTAGGGCAGGACAACCACTAAACGGTATTCAACATTGTAACTGAGTCTGATATATTAGCAGATGGCATAAACAAGATAGGCAACGCCTCACAAGGTATGAATATGCCAGATGGGAATAAATGGCAAAAAGGTTTGGTGCAGCAAACGGGGAAGGCAAAAGGCCAAACACACACACACACACACACACGCACACATGCACACGCGCACATACACGCAACATACACAAACACAGAGCACAGGTATCATGGGTGTGCATTCGTGATACACACAAACATATGCAGATATCATATATCATGAAATCCATAACAGTTTATTGTACATGGTGCATGCGTTAGGTTATAGTTGTGACATTCTTCATTTTGCAATATGAGCAAGATTTGCTTATTTCAAGAAATGTGAAGGGAAATCTGCCTGTGTTTATCAAATAAGCACACCTCAAGCTTCTTTTATCAAATACACAAAACGTGGCCGCTTATTTCGTGTAATAAACAAAACAGTATTTGACGAAAATTATTTGAATGCAAGTTTTGCCACAAATGGATGGTGTACGTGGAATAGAACAATCCCTTTCATACAGTCGATAGGATTATGGATTACTGAGAATTTGTCTCCATATGTGACAGATGTTGACTTTCAAGTAGACTTTTGAACAGATCATTCTGAGGTAACCATGAGATTTGCATCTGAGAATGAAACACACACACAAAAAAAAAAGAAAAAAAAATCTTATGAAAATTCAACATCTCACTTTTTAAAGACAGTGTGCACCTGATATAAAGGATGATGTGTACAATGTTCAGGATGAGTACGCTGCTATCCCCTTATGATAGAAAGCAACTTTCGGGTATTCCTGAAAGTGAAGTTCAATTAAGTTTCAAAATCAGTTTTTCAAGATATTCTCTTAATGAAAACTAGATCAAAACCCATTGCATGTACTGTTAATAAGAAGCGTGCCAATCACGAAAAAGCAAAGTGAAAGAATGCTGTAGAAAGAACAATCACTCTTACTGAAGAGAAAGAAACACACTTTTACCTGATCGGAGACAAACTCTGGTGAATTTCAGACAACAAAAAAGAAGGGAGGACTCTGTGGACAAGGCGGATAACACACGTGGAGAAAATGGCGGAGCACTTTTGCACTCGGGATAAACGCCACTATGTCAGGAAGTGTACGAATAAACTTTTTTTTTTTTTTTGGTAAATGATACTTCTCAGACATTTGATGAACATGCCGTACATTCATGTTATGAACAACAATCATACATACATACATCTACATCTACATACATCTATCTATCTATCTACCTACCTACCTACCTATCTACCTACCTACCTACCTACCTACCTATCTATTCTATCTATCTATCTATCTATCGTCTCAGTGGAAGAATTTGTAGTAGAACCAATTTTCTATCATGACAACGTACGGATGAGAAGAAAACTAATTCACACAAAGTGATTTGAATCTGGAACATATCAAGCAAGGCATTGTTGCATGCAGATAGGAAGTTCTCATATGAACAGTTTAAGAATGCTATTTGTGTGTCATTTGATTTCGTTTCACTCGGGGTGTACTCAGGCTGTGGAAAGCAGTGCAAGCAGTGTGGAGTGGAAATAGCGAATGGGGATGGGAAAGCGACTGAAACAAACGAAGAAACACAAAAAGTGGTAAACTATCCGCATACAAAGCTGCAGTTTTCACAATGTTCTGACCGTAAGCAAAAATAGAATTACTGAGCTGCTACACGACGGAAGATAAACATTCTTATCATATTTGATAAATTTGTTTTCATTGTTAGCATTATTGCTATTATTATTATTATCATTATTATTATTATTGTCATTATATCATTATTACTAATATTATTGTTATCATTGTTTTTTTTTATCATCATCATCATCATCATCATCACTATGATCGTCATCATTATCATTATGATGATGATGATTAGTGTTGTTATTATGATTGTAAGGGTGGTGGATTGGAGATAAGGAGGGAAGAGGGGTAGGAGATGGGGAAGAGAGCGAGCTGACACACCAACTTCAACACCCAACACCAGCTCGTTGGTTTCCTCTCTCTTTTTTTGTTTTAAATCATGGTTGGATCGAACCAACCATAACCAAACCACCGACCTATTAAGACATAAATAACAATAATCATAAACATGAGGTATTATATGTTAAACACACACAGAAAAAACATCATCAATCAAATTAAGCCAAGATTAAAGTGCAGGATTTACAACAAACATCAACATAAAAGGCCTCCCCGTTGCGAACGTAGGAGGTACAACATATATTTGCAATCAATAACATAACATTTCATAAACATAACATTAACCATAGGCGATCCTCGATCAACAACATAATTTCATTATTATAAACATTAAGGAACCAAGGGATCCCCGTTGCGAACGGCAGGATCAACGACATAATAATTTCATTATTATAACATTAACATTGAGACTCCCCGTTGCGAACGGCAGGAGTTACATACGGTCAAAAGCATGGATCATGATTTCATAGCGAAGAACAGTATTATAAGTGAACACACATTTAAGCACGCACACTCAAAATGGAACTCCCCGTTGCGAACGGCAGGAGCGATGAACAATAAATGAAATTAATTAACAACCAATTTTTCAACAACAATTACACAATTGTATGAAAAAAAATCATATGTGTAGTGTCCACACACATATGATCAAACTCAGAAAGGACACATCTTGCACATTAACCTGCCAGCTAAAGCTATCTTTCTTTCTCAGCACACACACCCACCTCAGGACAGTGCGTGCTACAAACGCTATGGCTCCACGTGTCACCTGTTAGGCCTACACCCCGGCCCAACAATGGCAGTTGCTTTTCAGCCCTGCAATGGACCCACGGGTGTAAATATATTGAACAAGTGAACACTCACAGACTAACAGATGCAGCGACCGAATAAACAAACTGACTGACCCAGTGGCTACTCGTGTACAAAATAGGTACAAGAACACACAAGGAACCGAGCAGCTTTCAAGTAATTAACTGCCTAATTACTCAGCCAAGTAACCACGTAACCCCTTCAGTCGCTCAGATAATGAAACAATCGAACAAACAGGTAAAACACTTGTTTGCAACAGGTACCAGCCCAGACACACAGAGGGATAATCAAATTAGCCTCACTAGCTGTATCTTAATCATTTGCTCAGGCCGCGCCGTGCGGTTTCATCACTGTGACTTAAACCCTATCCGTCTCGCCAGCAAACAAGGGCGACGTTTACATGCCGTTTGTCTAGTGTTCGAACACAAGGAACCTGCAGGGGCGCGCGTTAAACTTTATCCACTAATCATAATAAAAGACAGCAACGTCTGTAATCTATGTTTTCTGGCATCGATTTGTTGATTACTCACCATAAAATATGTGACAATACTGAATAACATTCTGATTTCATCCTTATTAAGCGCCAGCACCTGCTTAGTTACAAAGTTTCCTGAATAATTGACTTTGGTAATTCGGTATATCACATTTCCAGTTGATAAGAAATTGGAGTTTGTACAATAAAAATGTAAGAACATACAACTTTTAACTTCCATTTACTAAAGTTGTTTCACAAAGATAGTACTCTATCTGCCCTCACTCTAGGTAAAACATAGCCAAACCAAAGGCAAAAAACCATGAACATACCTTTACATTCACAAACACCTGAACCAGCGTCACAGCCTTCACCCCACTCCGTTCAGTGAAGAAATGATTTCAGAGCCAGAACGCCGGGAGTATATAGGCCTTCCATCCCCTTTGAACAAGATCTTTCGAGAAAGTCTTTTGTGGCCTGAGTCACAATAGAACGACTACAAGCGTCTTAAGTGCCTAAGATCTTTGTGGGCTGCTCTTCAACGAACATTCTATCCCCTAGGGTCCGACAACCAACGGGGCCGACCGCCATGTAAGTGGTTGGGTCTGTAGAAGTGCAGAGGAACAGACTCTTCAGACTCTGTACCTAGGGCAAAGTCCAGCATCCCACCTAAAAAATGTTTATCTATTCCAAAATTTCAAGTCTAACCTCGGCAAACACAACACCAACCACGGCTCTATGGTCTCCCTACTCAGTCCCTCCCAGACCAAACCATCCAGACCAGCCATTGTCAAATATGGGCTCCCAAGAGCTCCTCCGCAAAGGCGAACACCAATTACGATGTGGCTGAAGTCCATGGTTGATCATTTTTCTCTCCAAAACCATCTGCCCAGACCAGCCGTTGCAAATTGTCTGCTGAATGACCAGCCTCTTAACTGGCATTCCAGCCTACCAGCTAGGTTGCCCCTCACTGCCTGCGATTCTATCCCGCGTTTAAGGGGTTTAACCACCTACAACTCTCTGTCTCAAAGGCTGGCAGAGTCGTACCCTTACATGATGATGGTGATGATTTTTATCATTATAACAGAAAACGAAGATTATTTAGCTAAAATCTGAGAAATCTATAGTAATGATAATAATAAAAGTAATAACGATAAGACGACGACGACGACGACGACGACGACAACGACGACGATGATGATGATAGTAATATAATAACAACAGTAATAACAATAATGAAAATAACAACAACAGTATTATAATGATGAGATGATGAGATGATGATGATGTGATGATTGATGATGATGGTGGTGGTGGTGGTGGTGGGTGGTGATGATGATGATGATGATGATGATGATGATGATTAGATGATGATGTGATGATGATGGTGGTGGTGGTGGTGATGATGGTGGATGTGATGATGATGATGATGATGATGATGATATGATGATAATACAAAATAATCCACCACTCATTCTCTGGATCTCTCAACGCTTGTGCTGGAGGTTCTGCGGGGGGGGGCATAACTTGAATGGAAGGCAAGCGCTTTTCCTCTAGGACAGAGGCAGCCAACGAAGTGAGCCTGTGAACGGATCTCTTCTTTCGCCGGCAAGTCTTGAACTTCCCTGTGGTTTTTCGTCGAACCAGTCTGTGTTCTTCCTTGTAAGTTGGTTCGGTCGAACCAGTCTTTGTTCTTCCTTGTCGTCAAGCCAAGCACTTCCTCCAGATGTTCCTGCAGACAAAGGCGGTTTCGGGTGTACCCACACGCGTTTCAGAAGAGGGGGATCCGCTGGGAGGCTTGCTATCGTCAGGCCTCGACTGTCGGCCTTCCTGAAAGTCGCTTTTATTTCAAGCTGCCAACCTAGCTTCTGTCCTGGGGTCCTGTCTCTCTCTTTTTTTTTTTTTTTTTTTTTTTTTTTGGTTAAACCTTTTTTTTTAATTTCTTCCAGCCCGTTTTTTTTTCAATTCAACATCCAAAGATTGAAAATTTTTTTTGGAACATCAAATCCCAAACAAAGACCGCCAACATATTTATTTTCCCACTTACCTCACTTCACAAAATGCTTCCCTGTTTTCCCCCCCCCTTTTCCCCATGCTTTTTAATGCTCATGCTTCCCCTTATTGGAAGGCTTTACAACAGTGCTTTTTCATGGCTTCCCTTTTCCTTCCTGTCGTATTTTTTACCCCATATTAGATGACATGCTTTTTCCCCCCCTTTTTTCCTTCCTCCTGCTTAAAGTATGGCTTTTTGTCCCCCATGCTTGTCCCCCCCCCTTGGTGCTTACATGCTGCCCCCATCATGCTTTTTCCCCCCCCCCCACATGCCTGCCCCCCCCTTCCTTCTCCCCCCCCCTTTCCCCCCCCCCCCCCCGCCCCCCCCCCCCCCCCCCCCCCCCCCCCCCCCCCCCCCCCCCCCCCATGCTTGCCTTCCCTTTGCCACTCACTATGCGTCATGCTTCCCTTTTCCCCCCTGTCCCTGCTGCCCTTTATGCTTCCCCCCCCTCCGCCCCCCCCGTATCTGTTTCACTTCATAGATGTCCGTTAACTTACTCATACAACCCCTTCAATTTTGAATCTAAATCATTTCCCCCTAGAATTGATCTCTTTTTACGACATTGAAGAATAAGTAATTTCTCTTTAGTGGAACAAATAAATCTGCAAAATCACCCACTTTTCTTTTGAATGTAAAATAGCTATTTTTTCCTGAGAAATTTTTGGGAGTTAGCTATAACAATACTATTCAGTGTACAAACTACAGGCGAACCTTTGGTGACTAATCCCTCCTCTCTACTATCCTTGGGAACGAAAGAAAGGTTTAAAAGTCCCCAAGAACAGTTAGCAGGCCAAGCAGCCAGAGCGTCCAAATCAACCGCCACCTTAGAATGGAACCTTCCACCCCAGACGAAGCGTCCATCCAATGAGTGAGAAAAAAAGGAAACAGATAACTTTAAGTCAGCGCAGGCTGTTACAGGATATTCCGATGGCTGTGCACAGGCTTATTCCTGGCTGGGTGCCATGGATATTCCATGGCTTGTGTTACAGGATATTCCATAGGCTGTGTACAGGGTATTCCATGTCATCCAATAAGTAAGCCATCATCACAGGCATGAAAGGTAAACACAAATATGTATTATATATATCCCTCCCACAATACCCACATATTCATATTTCATACACAGATCCTCTCGCCCACCCCCCACCCCCCCACCTTCCGTCCTCCCCAAGCTCCCACATGCACACGCAAATGGAAGTGAATTGCAGACACATGCCCAGAGCCCCTCCAGCGACGACACACTATTGAATACACATATGCAGTTTTTGCTCTTTTAACCCTCAAGTATACTCAATTGCCTCTCTCTCTTAGTCCTCTTTTCTCGTTCCTCACCCTCGCCCTCCCTCCCTCATCTGTCCCTCTCTCTCTTATAATGATACACAACCACATTTTTTGCACGAACTTGCACATGATTACTACATACAGTAAGCAAATCAATCAATTATTAACGAATATAAATACATGTTTTAACCCTTCCGTTCGAATAACATTTTGATTTGGTTCCCTTCTTGTCTTTCGGGTGGGTTTTGAAGTTAACCATGTACATGTGCTTAAAGGTCGAGAATAGTCGATGGACATTGTACTGGTTCGTAGATAATTGTACGGTATCACCAGGAAGTGAATGCATGTCTGGCACTCACTGCTCACCCTGCCAACACGATTTCAACAATCACTGGCTTAGTTTAGAATGACTGTA
>JADBJO010000031.1:1452500-1457500 GCA_016801955.1 Conus betulinus | reverse complement strand
GATGAGATTAGGATAGAAACAAAAACACTGATGAGATTAGGAAAGAAACAAACACTGATGAGATCAGGATAGAAACCTTGACAAGATCAGGACAGAAACAAAAACACTGATGAGATTAGGACAGAAACAAAAACTGATGAGATTAGGACAGAAACAAAACAAAAAAACTGATGAGATTAAGACAGAAAAAAAAAAAAAAAAAATGATAAGATTTGGACAGAAACAAAAACACTGATGTGATCAGGACAGAAAATGATACACAGAGACCCGAAAAACAAGTTGACCTGAGACATGGAGAACCTGAGCATAAGTCTTGCACAGGAAATCTGGTTCACGGAAGAGAGAGAGAGAGGAGAGAGAGAGAGAGAAAAAGGAGGTGGCAACAGAGAGGAGGGGAGAGACAGAGGGGGGAGGAGGGAGGGGGGGGAGAGAGAGAGAGAGAAGAGAGAGAGAGGGAGAGACCACCAACCGACCGATCAACAGACAGACAGACAGAAGAAAGGAGAAACAAATTGAGAGACAGAAACAGACCTGACAGACAGTGAGGCAAAGAAACAGAGAGAAGGAGGAGAGAAGCGAAGGAAGGAGAGCAAGACAGACACTGACAGAGAGGGTTAACCAGACAGTGAGGGCAGAGGAATAGGGTTGGGGAAGGGGGGGTGAAGGGGGGGTGGGGGGAGGTCGAAGGAAGACAGGAAGAAAGAGTTAGTGGACAGGAGGTGGATGGAGGGGAAGGATGAGGCTAGCTAGCTCTCAGCTATTTAGCACAGGCTGACATTTCGGGATTTATCGATTGGCACAGAGAGAGAGAGAGAGAGAGAGAGAGAGAGAGAGAGAGAGAGAGACAGAGACAGAGACAGAGACAGACACAGACACAGAGAGGGAGAGAGTTCAACAAAAAATAGAGGACAGCGAAGAAAAATCCACTTTAAAAAGTATTGATGTAGGTGTGCATAGCATTGAGATTGAATCGGCGAAGGTAATGGCGACGGGACATCATGCTATCCAAATATTTGTTCACTTGCTTTCTTTGCCTTTTTCTTTTTTTCTCTCTCTTATTTCTTTCCTTTCTCTTCTTTTTTTTTTTCATAAAATCATTCTTCCTTAAACTGTTCAAGTCGTTTGTTTTGGACTTCATTTTCTGGGGGAGGGGGGAGGGTGGGGGAGAGGGGGAAGACAAAAACAATGGGGGGGGGGGGGGGGGGGGGGAGCGAGCGAGAGAGAGACGGGGATTGGTGTTTTTTTTTTTCTTTCTTTCTTTTGGGAAGAGGGAAAGCAGTGAGGGTGGGATGGGAGAAGACTGTCATTCCCCCTATCCCTCCCTCCTCCCCCTCCCCTTTTTTTTTCCCCTAAAAGCAAAAAAAAAAAAAAAAAAAAAAAGCAAGTTGTCCAGATAAAGAGACTTACAGAAACTGCATCAACTAGATAATCACTTTGTTTCTAAACCTGCTTGCTTACAATCTCACTTCACAAAATTCTCCACTCTGTTCCTTGTTTGAATCATTCCTGTTGAAATGTTTTCTTTCATGAAAAATCATATGTGCGAGTGTGTGTGTGTGTGTGTGTGTGTGTGTGTGTGTGTGTGTGTGTGTGTGTGTGTGTGCGCGCGCGCGCGCGCGCGCGTGCGTGTGTGTGTATCAACATCTTTTCCCACATCTCATTCAAAACACAAGGCTGCTTTTTCCTAAGGATGAATTTATGGCTGTAGCTTGTCAACACAGCACAGGGCATCATCTCTGGAGGCATGAACACTTGCACTAGAGTTCCAAAGGAAGCTTTTTTCCCCTTCATTTTTCATCCAAACATGGGTCATCACCCACCCCCATCCCCACTCTTCCTTTTCATCACCAGGCTGGGGAGGGAACAGAGGGGAGAGGGGGGGGGGGCAAAGGGGGAAAGGGGGGAAGGAGAGGGTAAGCGCCAGTGGTACTAGTGGCTAACACACCCCTAACGGAAACAAGAGAATTCCAAATGGTGGTTCATATCTTAACTCTGGCTAAGGTTTTGATCAATCTTAACTCCTCCCTTCTTGCCCGAGTTCTACTCTCTAACTGCAGGGCACCCCATGCCACCCCAAATTTTTCTTCTTTTTTTTTTTTTTAAACTAACTTTCAAAATGGTGCTACTCACGTTAGACAACTAAGCAAGAGTGGCGTTTTGTCCACTTTTCGATCCAACCACAACCAAGACCATCTGTTTGAAAAGTTTCTGTCAGTCTCCCTCTCTTTTGCAATGTCTTGTCAATGCACGACATCAAACAAAGCGAGACATTATCAATGCTTTCAACAGGGGTAGACAAAAAAAAAAAGGCAACTGTCCACTCCCATGACAAGTTTACACAAGACTGCCAGATAGTGGCGTTGTCCACTAGCATATGTACACCAAAAATTGTGACCAGCCTTCTACAGACTCTTCTGACTTTTCTTTCCCTCATCTAAAAATTTTCACTGAAATATAGAGACAGACACACAGACAGACAGACAGTCAGACAGATACAGATAGATAGATCGATAGACTGATAGATAAATAGACAGATAGACATACGGAAATAGACGGATATAGATAGATCGATAGATAGACTGATAGAGAAATAGATAGACAGAGATATGGAGATAGACGTAGATATATAGACAGACTTTTTCGTTTTGGCTGATGTTCATTTTAACAATTCACTGGAATCTGCCAATCTGCAGAGAATCCAAAGCAACAAAAAAAAAAAAAAAAAAAAAATGACAGTTGGAAAACTTCTGTCAATACAAATACCCACTTTGACATTGAAACAACAAACAAACAAACAAACCAGTCACAAACCAAACACTAACTTTTGCTTCCCATGATAAATCAACGAATGGAAAGGCACGTAACCCCACACTTAGTGCACTCACGGTACCCTCTTCCCCGGCACACATACAGACAGAAAGCACACAGCGCAAAATTTATACTTTTTTTGTTTTTGATTTTTTTTTTCTTTAGCATAGCCCAGCTGCCTTTACCAGGCCTTTTCAGAGCTGTCTCAGAACACACAAGTTAAAAAAAAAAAAAAAAAAAAAAAAAGTTGCATCGTGGAAAGGTCAGATGATGAAAGATGATGACATCCTGAAAAAAAAAAACAGCCAACAAAAGCAACTCACGCCATGGCAGCCAAACTACTGACAATCTCACTGTGAATGAGATGACTCAGCCACGCTAAGGGCACCAGCCATTCTGCAGGATTTCACCTCCAAAATGAAAAAAAAAAAAAAAATTTAATAAATGAAATTTTTTTTTTTCAGTTAATCATAACTCTTCTTATTAATGTAAAAAAAACCCGTCCATGTAACAAATAATTTTTCTTTAAGCCAAATGGACCCACACATATTTTGGAATGGACTTTAGTGTCCACCCAGGACAGCATATATAATTTTCACTATCTATTCCCTTGGTTACAACAACAGCAGCAACAACAACAACAACAACAACAACAACAACACAGTGCTGGCATGTCATGAAATGTGATTAGAAAAAAGTGCGAAAGAGTTTCCATGACAACAACAGGAAAAGGGTCCACAAAGGCAGAAAAGAAGACCTGATGAAAAGGGGAAAAAAACAGACAACAACCACAACAAAATGACCGACAACATAGGGAA
Source organism: Conus betulinus (assembly GCA_016801955.1). Classification (NCBI taxonomy): domain Eukaryota; kingdom Metazoa; phylum Mollusca; class Gastropoda; order Neogastropoda; family Conidae; genus Conus; species Conus betulinus. The sequence goes on along the minus strand of JADBJO010000031.1, from coordinate 1,453,874 downwards.
AAAAAAAAAGAAATGGCATCGTGAATATGATGAGGTAGTTTACCATAAGGGGAGGGGAAACAGGATGCGGAGGGCGAAGAGAAGAGGGGGGGGGGGTGGGGGTGGGGGCAAGGGGGAGGGGGAGTAGTAGCATTAATTTCGCAATGAGAAATCCACTTTAAACTAGTTGAACAAACAAGTTAATTGCTAAACACCTGTACACCACAGCAAACCAAACACGTCAAGCTGAATACTATACTTTGTTCAGTTTTTTTTTTTTCTTTTGAAATATAGAGTGTGCACAATCATGCCTGTACACACAAGAGTTTATTTTATTTACATCATTAAGAATAATCATAAAGTGTCTGTCCTCTGTTAGAGACCAAGCTTTTAAGCGCTTTACAATCCATGCTCTTTGTTTGCACTGCGAGTTAGCTGCCTACTGTGCTGAGCCAGCTGAAAAGCAACCTGTTACCAGCACCACTCACTCATTTCCCAGGCCATGCAGTCCAACAGCAGTCGCTCTGTTTTCCATTCATTCCCTCTACTCTTCACTGAGGATGCACACGTCCTGTGCACCTGTCATCCATACCAATAGCAAACACAAGCCTTCTCTTCCATTAAAAATTGGATTTTCTGTCAGTGCACTAAGAAGATGATGCATGTGTCACAGAGAGTAATCTGGGCTTTTAGTCCTAATGAAGAGATTTTGTCAGGAAAATGGTGTCAGACAACGTCAACTCCAGGCAAGGGTGGGGAAGGAGGGGGGGGGGGGGGGGAGATCATCCTTTATCAAAACAATCAAACATGCAGATTCAAACCTGCAAGGATCACATGAATTATCAAATGAGTCTGGCACTTTGCTAACTGAGCAATTCCAGCTCAGCATTTGTATGTCTGTGTGTGTGTGTGCATGTATTCAAGCTTGCTTACTATGTAAGAGAGACTGAACTGACTTGTACAAGGGGTCTGGGCTTTTTTCCCAAGCATTTTAGTTAAAAGACCAACACATTATAATTATGTACCAAAGCAAAATAGCTCAAGTTTCAGCTGTGCAATAAAAAGGAGAGAGAAAGAGACAGACAGACAGAAAGATGTAAATGACAACTCTAACCTAACACTCTTCTCACCCATAATGATAATTACTGTAGTGTGTGTGCTAACCCCTAAGACTTTAGGTAACCTGATAGTTTATGGGTTAAAAAAAAAACTGCCATCATGGAGTGAAAGCCACTAGAGAGAAGCCAGCTGTTGATGAACTCTAAGAAGAGGCCAAATTTGAAAGCACATGTGCTCACGCGTGACCCAGGTTTTCTTACCATTTTTGTTTTTCTATTTTTCATTATTCTTTCCATTTTGCTAAAATGAGCTCAACACTAGTTTTGTACAAAAGCA
>JADBJO010000031.1:1395000-1450000 GCA_016801955.1 Conus betulinus | reverse complement strand
GTGCTTTTTCAAAAAAGCAAAAATTAGCTACAGTTGTCTCAGTATTACATGTTACATGAACTGGTTACATCAACCTTGGGACAGAAGAAAAAAAAAACTGTTGCAAAACACTTCATTTCCGTGCCACATTGCACATCCCGGTCACTAACGTTACACTACTTTGCGTTCCACAGGGAACGAAGTAATCTTAGCCATCCGTTTCTCAATTTACCGACACACAATCCCCTTCAGAAACAGCTATGCACCCGCTTCATTTAGCTGGGAGCTTGCATTAATGTCATGTGTCATATGGCTTAAAATAGAAAAAAAAAAAAAACGGAATTGTCATCCATTCTTCACAGAAGTGAGGCTGAAGTCGGTGTGCAAAGGTCAGATCAACTCTTTATCCAAATTACACAGCACATTCTGCCGTGTGTGTGTGTGTGTGTGTGTGTGTGTGTGTCTGTGTCCCATCTTTACTGTTCCAATTACAAGTTCACAGTTTTCATCTGATCTCCAAATCTGACTCGGTGACTCATTGATGGGCACTTCAGCATCAGGAGCAGATCACTTATGAGTTAAGCAGTTGTATTAGTTGCCCTTTTAATGCAACAAACTTATGTGTCAAACAATTGTATCAGTTGTGTTTTTAATGTGACAAACTTATGTGTCAAACAGCTGCATTAGCTGCCTTTCTAATGCAACAATCTTATGTGTCAAATAGTTCTGTAAGTTGCATTTTTTATGTGACAAACTTATGTGTCAAACAGTTGTATTAGTTGCATTTTTAAGCGACATAATTAGTGTCAAACAGTTGTATTAGTTGCCTTTTTAATGCGACAAACTTATGTGTCAAACATTTGTGTTGGTTGCCTTTTTAATGCAACAACTTATATGTGTCAAACAGTTCTACTAGTTGCCTTTTTAATGCGACAAACTTACATGTCAAACAGTTTGTATTTGCTGCCTTTTTAATGTGACAAACTTGCGGGTCAAACAGTTGTATTAGCTGCTTTTTTGATGCAACGAACTCATGCCTCAAACAACTGTATCAGTTGGGTTTTTAATGCAACAAACTTATGCATCAAACAGCTATATTAACTGCCTTTTTTCATGTGACAAACTTCTGTGTCAAACAGCTGTATCAGTTGCCTTTTTAAATGTGACAAACTTCCGCGTCAAACAGCTATATCAGTTGCGTTTTTAATGTGACAAAAAAAAAATGTGGCTGCATAGCGAAGTAGAGCAATGTTGAGATTCAAAGTGGGGTCTAAAGGGAAGAAGAGGAAGGGGGGGGGGGGGGGGGGGGGGGGGGGGGGGGAGGGCACAGATGGGGAGGAGTAGGAGGGGGGGGGGTCAGGAAGTGTGGGAGCAGGGACAGAGAGGATGGAAGGACAGGGAGGAAAGGTGGGCATGCAGGAGAGGAAGGGAAGGGGGGGGGGGGGGGGGGGGGGGGAGCAAGGTGTAAGGTGAGGTAATGTTGCTTCATGATACTTGATAGCCCAGCCCACCACAAAGGACCATATCAGGGCTGTCACTGCCTGCCTAGAGAGAGGAAGGGGACAAAGGCAGACAGGAAGAGAGTGGGGGAGGGGAAGGCTGGGGAGGAGGGTGGGGAGGAAGGAGAAGGAGGGGGGGGGGGCAAGGAAGGGCAGGGGAGGGGGGGGGCCATTGAAAAACGGAAGAAGAGATGAGAGAAGGGAAGATAGTGGGCTTACCAAAAAAGGGGGGAGGCAGGACAGGGGGGGAGGGGGAGAGGAGGAGGGGGGCCAGGGACAGGGGAGTAGTGAAGATGTGGGGGGGGGGGGGGGGGGGAGACATACAAATCAACAGCTTTTGTGTGACCAGCAACCGGCTCCATATTTGGCATATAATGAATCATAACCCTAATGTGCATCTCACCCACGGATGAATCACTTTCCACTCCAAGTCCAAAGCTTTTTTTTCCCCACCATGGCAAAGTAAATTTCATAACCACAGTATGCACATCATGCATCAATCGCTGTCCACTGCAAAGCAGTTTTTTTCTACTATGACAAACAACATGATTTCATACCCATAATGTGCACATCACGCATGAATCATTTTTCACTCCAAAAAACAGTGTTCTCTACTATGACAAACAATATTTCATAACCATAATGGGCACATCACGCATGAATCATTTTTCACTCAGTGTTCTCCACTGCGGCAAACAATGTGATTTCATAACCATAATGGCTACATCATTCATGAATCACTTTCCACTCCAAAGCAGGGCTTGTTGTTTGTCTTTTTTTTTTTTACCATGGAAAAGTGTGTGGTTATAGACAGCAAAGCAATGAGGGGATTCAAAACCGATTGAAGAAAAGTTGGGTGGGGAGAGGAGTAAAAAAAATGGGTGGGGGGGTGACAGTACTGAGTACTACAGGGAGATGGGAAGGGGGAGATGGTGGAGAGGGTATGTGGTGGAGAGGGGAAAGGGGGGTGAGAATAGGAGGAGGGTTGGAGGGTCTGGGAGTATGGGGAGATGAAGGGCTGGAGGTGGAGACATGGGGAACATGGGGGAAGAGGAAAAAGGAGGAGGAGGTGCTGGGGAGGGGGGGGGGGGGGGGGGGGGGGGACAGCTAGCTCTCATGGAATCAGAGAAAAAGAAAAGAAAACAAAAGAACCAATGCTATTGTTTTTCTTGTATTCATTTACTGATTAATGTGATGTCCACACCATTATACAGTGAAATCTCCTCTAACAACCCCTCTGACTTTGTGCAAATTCTACAATGGTTCCCTCACTGAAAAATACACACAAAGTACAAGACACTTTGGGGTTTGGGTTGTTTTTTTGTTGTTGTTGTTGTTGTTTTTTGTCTGTGTCCTTGGTAGTTTTCTCAGCGAACCGCCCAGAGAAACGTGGACAAACGAGTCACAAGACAAACCACAACGCGTTTCAACCTCTTAGGTCTTCTTCAGGTGCAAACAAACATGAAACAAAAAATAACGAAAATGCACTTAGCTTTGATCGCTTCTGTGTTCAGCGCAAGAAAGAGGCGTTGAATGAAAACGAGGCTGTTGGAAGGGAAATAATGTGCGAGTCAAAGTCGTAATGATGATAATATTACTGATAGGAATACTAATAATGGTCAAATATTATATAAAAAAAAAAGAGACAAGATTACTACCAGTCTTGGTGTCAATAAGTAGGTATGGGAGAAAGGAGAGTGGGTTAGAGGATTCTTAAACAGCAGGGTTGCCGTGGCACAATCCCGGAGGCTAAGGCGATGGTGAAGTGTGTGTGCGTGTGTGTGTGTGTGGTTGTTAGTGTGTGTGTGTGTGTGTGTGTGTGTGTGTGTGGATATGTGTGTGTGTGGTTTATCAACATTTCCACAACATATGCATAGGAAAGAGGGAAGATGGAACAGGAGTACATGTTGAAGAAAAGTGAATGAAAATAAAAATAAAAGAAAACCAAATGAAGTGAGGGAAATTCTCTCTCTCTCTCTCTCTCTCACACACACACACACACACACACACACACACACACACACACATGCACACACAAGTGGATCATGTACTCACTTTTTCTTTCTCTCTCTCTCTCTCTCTCTCTCTCTCTCTCTCTCTCTCTCTCAAACACACACACACACACACACACACACACACACACACACACACACACCATATCTATACTAACTAAACATGCCTGTAAATATCTGTAAAACACACACACACACACACACACACACACACACACACACACACACACACACAGGCACGCGCGCGCACACACACACGCATGCACGCACACGCATGCACGCGCACGCATGCGCGCGCACACATGTGCACATGCAGGCACTTGCATGCATTTCACATTCAACATTTTCCTTTTTCAGGAAAAGTGAGAGAAAGATAATGGATAACTAAAACAGAATTTTGTTTCCACTGTCTGAATTCCAACACACAATTCATGATCCAAAATTTCCATTTCTCAGTCGCTTCATTATTAAATCATATCAAAGTATGCTTGTTTCTAGTGCTTGCACACACACACACACACACACACACACACACACACACACACACACACACACATGCACACACAAGTGGATCATGTACTCGCTCGCTCTCTCTCTCTCTCTCCTCCCTCTCTCTCTCTCTCCCTCTCTCTCACACACACACACACACACACACACACACATACACACACACACACACACACACAGAGAGACACACCATATAGATACTAAACATGCCTGTAAAATGTCTGTAAAACGTTAACACACACACACACACACACACACACACACACACACACACACACACATGCGCGCATGTACGCGCGCAGACACATTCAACATTTTCCTTTTTTCAGGAAAAGTGAGAGAAAGATAATGGATAACTAAACAAAAATTTGTGTTTCCACTGTCCGAATTCCAACACACAATCATGATCCAAAATTTCCATTTCTCAGTCGCTTCATTCGTACATTATATCAAAGTATGCTTGTTTCTGGTGCTTGCACACACACACACACACACACACACACACACACACACACACACACACACACACATAGTGTAAAGTACTGTAAGCTTATGAGCATGCACGCATTTCGTTTCGCACTCTGCGCCTGACATTATCATGATTGTGAAGAACTATTTCTCATATTCTGGAGCTTCCATGCTAGCAGATGTCAAAACTGCATAAGTGTATTTTCTATGCACACAATGTAAACAAACTAAAATCCATTTACAAATCCTTTCATCTATTTTGCTCACCTTGTAAAAAGAATGTTTTCAATTGCATCTTCAGAGAAATGGCCTAAGTACATGCATGCACTTATGTAACGCTTTTTTTCTTGGATTTAATTCAGTTATGAGACTGAATGAAGTGTGAGAACAAAACACACTTGACTTAGCACTGAAATTTAGTAATCATGTGACAGACACTAAGACGAAGAATGTGAAAGCAGCATTTTCATAGGTAAGTCCGCATCAGAGGGAGAGAGACTAAATGAGACTGAGAGGGGTAGCTTCACTGAGACTTAACATCTGTAGGCTGTGGTACAAGCACTGTGGTACACACAGACTGAGTGGAAGTGTGGGGGGGGGGGGGGGGGGCAAGTATACAAGATACAAGAATACTTCATTATCTCAATTCTGAGAAATTACAATCATGCTGCTGACTAATTACACATTAGTGACATAAATAAACATGAAAAACATTGAACAATAAACACGTAGGGTAACAACAATAAACAATAAACAAGTAGGGCAACTCAACAACAACCCAACAAAATCAATTTAGTTATAATAATGTAAAACCTCATACATGTTGATAAACACATACTAAACACACACACACACACACACACACACACACACACACACACTTACTAATATTCAGAATTTGCTAAAAACAAAAAACAATACAAACAACAAGTATGGAGAGACAATTAGACATTGAAGCTGAGAAGCCAGAGAGAGAGAAAGGAGTGCAGGTGCAGGTGAGGAAGGAGTGACGAGATGAGGTGTGTGTGTGTGTGTGTGTGTGTGTGTGTGTGTGTGTGTGTGTGTGTGTGTGTGAGAGAGAGAGAGAGAGAGAGAGAGAGAGAGAGAGAGAGAGAGAGAGAGAGAGAGAGAGAGAGAGAGAGAGACTCAGAGACGAGAGAGAGAGAGAGAGAGGGAGAGAGAGAGAAGAAATGGGGCGGGGAGGAGGGGGGGGTGGTTCGCATTCTCAACCTTGCCATTTGATTTCACGAACCTTTTTGATATATTTTACAAATCACACGTCAAAGTATGAAACCGGCACGATCAAACGCATCATGATTTGATGAAATCACAGCTGTCTCTTCCGCAAGATTCGAAGACTGCACGGCGAAAGATGCTGGGTGCGAGCAAAGAGTGTGTGTAAGCCAATAACAAAACACTGAGTGACAACTGGGAGTAAACCTTACGTTGCGTTCGGCATTTCCCTACGGCCAGCAAAACATAATTTGCATGATTAAACAAGCCTAGCATTGTCACTGTTTCGTTCCTCATAATAAAATGCATTTTAACATTTTAAATACACTGGAACATTCACGCACAACGTGTCTTTTCGCGCAAGTCTACATTCATGATAATGTTTACCTTCAACAGGCTGAACAGCAATTGAGGTCCGTCATTGACGATTCGGTTCTGCACGAATGATGCAAGTTGTTACCACCCTACAGTTGCAGCACACACTACCACACTCGATGCGACAGGCAAGACAAACCCACTTTCTGCTTGCAGATGTTTCCGTTGACATCGATTGTGCGCGCTGAGTGCGTTCCGCACATGAAAAATATGTAAATCTGCCAGAGATCATAATGACGTCAGAGGGCCCCTCATATCACCCAAAATATTCAGACTGAAGCACTTGGCCATCGAACGATTGAATTTGTAAACACACAAAATGATTATTTGCCTCTCTAAAAAAAAACAATTTTCTCGTGATAAATGCTTTGACCGAAAATACAGATTTCGATAGTGTGAACAAAAATGTTCAGTAGAGGCGACAAGAAAACGAAAGAGGAATCAAGGGACATAATCCATATGATTTTACTACTGGATCTTAAACACGATTTTGTCCCTTGTTCCCGAGGTGTTTCATAGTAAAAATTAATGTCTTCGTTAAATTTCCTTTCGAGCTCTCGACTCACAACTCGACTTTAATGCGACTAAGGCAGACTGCAATAAAGGGAATAAGGTAAAAAAAAATTCGATGTTTTAGTTTCCATGTGTGTGCATACGTGCGTGCGTGCGTCCGTGTGTCAGTGGGGGCTTTTCTATTTGATTCTTTCTAACGCAAAATTACGGTTGAAACTGGCAAACATACCTACTGGGCATGTAAGTGATACAACCTAAAAGAAAGTTTTGACAGCAGGCGTAGGTGTGTGGGTATGTATGTGCGCGCGCGCGCGCGCGCGCGTATGTGTGTGTGTGCGTGTGTGTGTGTGTGTGTGTGTGTGTGTGTGTGTGTGTGTGTGTGTGTGTGTGTGTGTGTGTGTGTGTGTGCGTGCGTGTTTGCGCGCGTGCGCGTCTATGTGTATATGTGTGTGTGTGTTCTACCGTGCTTTTTCAGTGGCATTACCCCCCCCCCCCCCCCCCCCCCCCCCCAGGCTACACAGAAACAAACAAGAAGACATTCCCGGGGGGGGATGATGCCTCTTGTTCTGTGTGCTCTGTGTCGGCATTCCTGCCAGTCGACTATTCGGTGTCGCATGCGGCATTCGTTCAGAGTTATGGGCATGTAACTGGTGTTATCATGGGAGCAAGAGTTACCCTACTTGTTGGTTATTTGCCGTTTACTCTTCTCTGCCTCATTAACGTTTTTCCTTTCAAAATCACAGTTTAGTCGTTGAGCAAGCGCAATTGAGCGTACCCTTCACGAGAGCGCCGCTTCAGGTCACACGCCGCAATTAGGATTTTTTGCGCTACACCACGATACAATCCATGTAAGCGTTTTGAGGTGTGTGGCATAAATATGAGCCAGAAATTAATATTAAACTCATACATGTCAAATGAACATCACCACACACACACACACACGCGCGCGCACACACACACACACACACACACACACACACCACCACCACCACCACCACCCAGCCCTATCATTTTACTTGTTTTTAGGGATTTCTTTCGATTAAATCATTCAGAATCTGGAAATAAAAATACATGAGCTACCTCTTATCTGGCGTCACATGTCAGGCCTTCGCACTCACCCGTGACGCTATCTTTGCGCCAGGTGCGCGGGGGGGGGGGGGGGGGGGGGGGTCCAAAAATAGTCCCATTCCTTTCATTTTGTGTCTGGAACCACCTGGCATGTACCTTTATAAACATATGAAAGAAAAGAAGGTCAATCACCTATCAGACACGACTAAAATTCTTAAAGCAATCTAATTGTACCTGTCTGTAAATACTCGACTCGTTAAGGAAGGCCTTGGCGCATTAATTTTGGTGTGCAGCCTTATCCGTCCAGCCACTGTCGCCTCTAACCTGACGATACCGATGACCTCGATGCAAACACATTACAGGCATAGGCGTGAAGAGAAGTCAAAACTGACCGAGGCCATCGGAGCGGCAGGGCCACAGAATCTGAGACACATTTGAACCTGACAGATAAGGATGATGATGATGGCGTTGAAAATCTCGTCTGAAACTGCATACCAGGGCTGTACTGTACGCTTGCGTTCATAATATATCCTGACGTAAATCAGGCCCGAGACATAGACACTTGCAGTATTCGGGTTTTGAAATAATCTTAGCAGCATTCCGGCTTACTGAGAGATACGTTCATCGAGAGGATGAAACTCGACTGTGAACTGTGGTTCAAATCATCCCAGCATAGCCCGTACAAAAAACAAAACAAAAAAAAAAAAAAAAAAAAGAAAGAAAGTAGGAAACTCATCTCAAATGAGGGGGGGGGGGGGGGGGGGGGGGGGGGTGGCCGGTCTGGACTGGACCGAAAAATCACACGTGTGAATGGGTCTGATGGGACTCATTCGAACCATAGATATGTAGGTAGTGTTCGAACCAACAACCTCAACGCCCGGAAGCTACCCCGCCGTGACATTTGCCACTGTGCAACAACGGCTGGCGTAGTAGTGGTGAAGTTGGTGTTGTTGCTGACAGATTGAAAAACAGCACATTCACTGGCAGTTCGATGGTGGCTGCCTTGATTATCAAAGGAGAACCAGAGGTGCACAATGTGATGACAACTTGTGACAACATCATCAACCACAACTGGAATAGAACCACTCTTCACGGCTTAAGAACATGCGCCGCGTGCACAATTACCCGGAAAAACCGCGAAGCAGAAGAAACTAGTCCAGATAGGAATTATTATGATAATAGTAATAACAAAACTATTATAATGATAATAGTAGTAATAATAGTAACAGTAGTAATAACAATAGTAGTAGTAGCAATAGTGATGATGATGATAACAATAATGATAGTAATAACAATAGTAATAACAGTAATGATGATGATGGTGATGGTAATAATAATAATGATAATCATCATCATAATGATAATAATAATAGTAATAATGATGATGATGATGACGAGGATAGTAATAATAATAATAATTATAATTATAGCACACAAATCGAACAAAACCCTCTCGTTTCTGGAAGTGATCAATCGATGCTCACCCTCATGAACTGGAACACTGCGTGCGTTTTCTCACTGTGTAGAAAGAAATGCGAAGAGGTCGTAAGAATGGACCGACCTAATCAGGCTCTACCGCAAGTATTCACTAAATGAACGAATACTTACCACGTAAACGTGCCTAACAAATGGAAAAAAAAAAAACCCTCATGTTTACTTGAAAAAACCCTCATGTTTACTTGATTGTTCAACCGTTTTGATCAGTCTGTCATATGGTATGTAAACAATCCGCATAAAAACAAAAACAAAACAAAACAACGAATGTAAGCTCTCACTGCTTCCATCTCCTTTTTCTTGTCAACCATCGTGAAGATTGTTCAGTTACTATGAGTGTTGTTTTAACACTTTTTTTTTTTTTTTTTTTTTTTAATTTTCATTTTTTTTTTAGATATTTCTGTCCAGCGACATGTGAAAGCAAAGGCTTCTTGAACAGAATATACATCAAACTTTGAATCAATTTTGTTTTCAAGGTCAGTACAAAATAATGTAGATGGTGTTCATCATTATCTGTCCATGATCATTACCAGTATATCCATTGTCTGCATGTCTCTCTATATGTATTACCCAGTCAGCCTGACCTCTCTCATCAATCAATATGTGTATGTAATGCACATTGTGATCTTGATCTTTGATGTCTGGCTCTGACTTTCATTAAGATCGACACTCTCAAAGCCAGGTTACTGTGATTGAATAAAAAAAATTAAATGGAATTAATTAGAAAGGAATGAGAAGCTTATGCAAGGTAAAGGACTGTCGTGCTTACAAGGTTTCTGTACAATTTCATGTTATGTCCTTCATCTCTGATCTGTGACCTTACTTCTGAGGGGAGGGGGGTCCCGTTTTCTGTGTGGTTCTTTACTATATTTCTTTTCTTTTCAAATACAGAATGGTACAAAACCCCGCAAAGCTCGTCTTTTCCACAATTCTACCTAGTGCCCCATGGTGTGACCTTGACCGACAATATTTCAAATATTTTAATGAGACTGGAAACAGTAAACAGCAAATGAGGAACAAGTAGGGTAACTCTTGCGTTGTCTGTCATCACGTGCTGCCTGTGTTTTTCGTATGTTTTTTTTGATTTTTACTCACCGATAGGAATTTCCACTTGTGTCTAGTTTAACCATTTCCATCCTAGTATTTAGGGTTGCCAATTGTGATTTACATAGTATTATGTATTTTCTGTTAAGCATAGGTTACATCTTTTTGAAATTATGTATGCTGCTGCTCTTTTTATGATTTTCCAGGATATGTTGTAGTCTATTTTTTTTTTTTTTTTTTTATTTAAGCTTCCAGATGTATTCGCTCAATTGTTTGGTTTTTGCATCTTTATTAAATGACTGTGGTTTGCATATCTAGTTTTAAATTGATTTTTAGTAATACCTATGTATGTTTCTCCTGCGTTCTCCGATGCTATAGTGGCTTGATACACACGGATATATGTATATAAATATATATATGTGTGTGTGTGTATATATATATATATATATATACAAAATATCTTATGTGCCCGATTTCACGTCAATACATATATTGTATTTTTGTATCGTGTTCAATTTTGTATCGTGTTCATATCTCAGTGCGTTGTATAACTTGTAGGATTTCTCTGTGATAGAAACCGATTCTAGCTGCACTCCACAAGGAGAAATTGAGAGTACATAGCCACTCCCACCCATCCCCCACTCGTACTTTTTTCTTGCGTACATTTTTATTAATTTAAAATTGGACTTTTTTTTCCCCCCATACAGATTGTTTTTTTGCTCAAGACATCGACTCCCTTTCTTAACATGGGTTTCTTTACATATATCCATATTCGATCTTCTCATCCCACCAGCAAGGAAGAGGAAGCCCGCCCCGTGATTGGCGATTCCAAGTGCTTCACCGTCAGGCTCTCGCTTCCTCTGCGAGTATCCAGCGGTTACATTTCTACCGGTGTGTGTGTGTGTGTGTGTGTGCGCGCGCGCGCACAATGTCTCCAGCACAGCGAGTCCAGTAATATATATTCACTTGAAAGAGTTTAAAGAGTTGGCGAACAGTTTTGTACATGCTGCACACACACAAGTTTTTGGGCAAGGCCTTGTTAAAGAAGTCGAATATGGAGACTGCGTTTCGAGAATTCGTCAAAGTAAAATGGAATGGCACCATTTTGGGGGATACCACCTGGTGCAAAGATAGGGTCAGGGGGGGTGGTGGAGAAGCGTTAGACGTTACGTTAGCTGATGGAGGGAGGGGATCGTTTCAATGATCACGATTTGTCCAATTGTGGCGTGTGGCCTGTCCAGGAACGGACGTTTGCAAGGGACATAACTTCATGGACCAACTTTTTTCGCGAGCACAGTACAGGTCACTATTGAAAAATTCGCACAATTAGCATATGTATTGTAACTGAATTACTTCACAATTTGTCCACATTTACCCCAACTTCTTGAAGATTCCGCAGTTTCCAATTTACTTTCTCTGAAACAACAGTGAAACGTGAGGTGGCAGTTCGGTTTCCGTCGACTAATCATTTTCATGGAAAGTTTTAAAAAATATATACTTCATACATACAATCGCCCTACAATTCCGAAATGCCCATAAATTCTCTTCACTCTTTTCAACGGATTTTTATTCCTCAACTGTTTTTTTTTTCAAAAATCGACATTTCTAAACTGGATTTAAAAAAAAAAAAAAAAAAAAAAAAAAAAAAAAAAAAAAAAAAAAAAAAAAAGTGGCAGTTTCTTCTTTTAAACCCGAGTTAAAACAAGTGTTGGCAGCATACTTAACAGCTTCCGAGAGCTGGACCCATATCCTTCCCTACAAAATTATCAGAGGACCTCTCCGACTGCTGGTCCCCTTTTATAAATGCAATCAAGACATAGTGTTGTAGAGTCCACTAGAGATCTGAATGAAAGCCCATCGGTTACAAGTGAAAAAAAAAAAACTTTCTAAATTGTAATTCTTGCATAAAAAACTTCCCTAGTTTGAGCAAAGACGTGACTCGCGTCTCCGTTTCGTCTTGAGAAGAAGCCTACGTGCGCGTACCTACAGAAGCACTACGCACATACCTGCCAGCTTTCTAATGTCAGAATTCATTAATGTGCTAATTTGAGTGCATACATGGGTCAGCAGAGCAGGGTTAAGAGGGTAAAGCCGATGCGAATGTGCGCAAGTGGTGCGTGTGCACCGTAATGCTGGAGAGGTACGGGGAAGGGTAGGTATGCATACTTTTTTTCTTTCTTTTTATCCCCACCTCCACAATTTTATTTCAAGTTACTAAAGTATGCCTCTTCATTTATTGTAGAAATATAAATTGTTAAAACAAACAAAAAAGAAAAAAAAAAATTCGCAGGCGAAAAAAAAAACTTGTGCTAGTGAAGGTCAAAGAACTGTTTTTACCGCAAGAATATGCGAGTGAATAAGGGTGTGTGCATGCTGAAATGCGTAGCAGCAAGCACATAGCTGCCAACTTTGTGTCGATGTTCAGGATGTGTAAAAAAAATTAGCTAATGATGCTTTATCCGAGTGCGTGTGCATGGGTCAATGTGTGGAGATGGGGCGCAAGCAAGCTGGTGTGGGTGTACGCATACAGACGCGGCGTGCGTGTGCACGTGTTCGGGCACTGCGTGTGTGTGTGTGTGTGTGGGGGGGGGGGGGGGGTGGGGGCGTGCATGGTGTCGAGAAACGAGAGCGTGTGTGTGGGCGTATGCGTTTGTGGGAGGAGGGAGAGCGGAGATGTTAGGTGTGTGTGGTAAAGGAGAGCGTGTGTGTTACCGGTAGGGCAGTTGATTTCGGGTCATGTTCTTTCCAGCAGTCTTCGATCGGTAGAGGACAGCGTGTTAACGTGTGCTATACAGGTGGAGCGTGTGTGCATGTGAAAGCGTACACATACGCGTGCTCTTGATAGGTGCGACTATGGGCGCTTTTATGCTATGGGATGCGTGTGTGTGTGTGCACACGCACGCGTGCGTGTTCAATGGCAAATAAAGGCTGTGGGATCTGCACAAATTTTGTTGCGACTGCTCAACTGGCTACATGCACAAATGGGAGCTTCTTTGCTCACAAGACATGCCTCCCGTAACCCAGTAAGTGCACCATACCATACTGGTTTACAACCCGCTCATACTCGGATCGTCTTTAGTTGTATAAACTGTTTTGGTCGTATTTACTGCTAGATCTGGATCAGTTACGCTGAATATTGAAGAGTTTTAGTGTGAAGAGCAAGTACCAGTACAACATGAAACTGCTGGATGTCGAAACCTATAAAGCAAGGATAGGTTCACCATCACAGTCTAGGTTTGGAAAGTTCCCCCCCTCCTCCCCCCAAACCATTCAAGTGTACGCAGTGGGAATTTGTCTATAAATGCAAAATGTGCCTTTGAACTTCACAGGACTCCTTGATGAGCAGGTGCAGTTAACTGACCAGTTCAGGGAAGGGTTTCACCCATATAGAAAAGAGGACAGGTCTCTTTTGCTTGCCTAGGATCTTTTCTAATTGCCAATATGCTGAAATGTGTATCATCATTGTACGCAATTTATTTAGTTGATCTCGACTTGAAAGCCCTACAATATAAAAGGGCTTTCCATTATTCCAAATTAGTATCGACATGTCTGCATGTTGGATGCTATAGTGACAAACTTAAAGGTCATGCTTTGCATGGCCATGCATTCTAGTCCAGTTAGGTTTAGAATGGTAATGGTCAACAACCATGCCCACCAACAGCCAGATCTGTATAATCCAGGAGCAGAATAAGAGCACACAGAGAGTATGTAAACACACAACTTTTAGGAAACTGGAACCATTTGACGAAAAAAAAAAAGTACACAGCAAGAGACATAGGGAGAGACCGAGATGAACTACTAAAAAAAAAAAAAACACAACACCACCCAAAGAAAGATGTTTATTACATCGAATCAACAAACCCAATAAAAGAAAATACACACCACCCAAAGAAAGATGTTTATTACATCGAATTAACAAATCCAGTCTGCTTATAAATTGGGAGTTCTCCAGAACGATAGCATTTACGCTGGCACTGGCAACATCAGTAGCCACTCTGGAACAAACAAAACAATTTTTCAGGCAAATGGAAGCTTTTAAGGGGGAAAAAAAAGCAAAGCTATATTCAAGAGGGACAGAAATTTTATCCTCTATGTTCTAGTCCGACTTTGATTAGTTACTTTGACACATTCAGTTACTCCCTTCCCCCACCCATCCCCAAATGTAATTGACATTTGCTGTTCTGCATTACAAGGTTCTCACTGCTAGTTAAGTCCTAGAAATCTATTTTCACAATGGAAAACAGACTATGAAAAATTGAACCCCCCCCCCCCCCCCCCCCCCCCCCCCCCCAAAAAAAAAAAAACTGAACATATGAATACATGTGTGAACCAGGAAAAAAAAAAAAAAGGAATGACGAATAACAATAGGCTGCCTTAGACTATGAAAAATAGAAAACATCTGAACCCCCCCCCCCCCCCCCCCTTGCTAGCCCGCATGACGCTACACCACGCCACTAAGTTCTGACAGCACACTGTGCATGATTTAACCATAACTTACCGCATGACTGTGCTACGCGACTATGCACACCATGCCTAGTGAGAAAACTCCACACACATGCACACTTGCTTTAAAGAAACCTCAATACAAATTCACTCATCTATTCTATAAAATTTAATGAAAAAAATTAAACGTCGTCACTCCATCCAAAACAGCCATTTTTTCCCATTTGTGGTGAACTTGTTCACGAGGAGAAAAAAGGGCGAACAGACTAACTCTACTTCAAAGTAGTGTTCTCGGTGCTGAAAGAATTCTCCCTAAATTCACTCAACCCACAGAATGTTCTGGATTAGGAGCACATAGATTTTCAAAGTCTAAACAAAATACTGAAACCCTCAAGAACAAAATAAAGTCATTCTATATGCTCTGCACACTAAATAATTAACTTTTGTTGTTAAGGAAAAAAAAAAAACACCCAAACTTCAATGATTTTGCTAAACTGAAGACATCACATGCAAGAAGATTTGTCTTCAACTACTGTGGGGGAAAAAATAACAGATTACTGAATACTGGACTTCTAAATTGTTATGGAATTCAGCAATAATGTGTTTTTGCACAAGTGCACCGGGTAATTCCCCCCCCCCCCCCCCCCAAAAAACACACACACACTATGCTGATGTTGTACCTCTTGTCCATCTCCTCTTTGCCATTTTTGACAATATGGCGTTCAGAAAATGGTCCTACCGAAAGACTCCTCTGTCGCAATTGCATTCTGGATATGCGATAGTGGAAGTAATTGACCTAGTATTCAGCAGTCAATCTCCGTCGATTTGGTATTAAGAAGAAATGTCAAGGTCGATCTTGATCGATGTGGTAGGCAGTGGGTTAATGTTGATGGATAAATGAACTGATAACCTAAAATCTAAGTGTTAAGAAGAGGGTCTCATGGCTACAACTTAGATGTCTGGCCTGCGCATTAGCCCAATGTGCTGGTCAGACATTGAGTACCTGCCTAACATTGGCTGTGCCATTTTATTGTTTACTCGTGTGTAGTGAATGTACACATCTGTGTATGAATGCATAAGCACAGGCCTATGCGTGTGCACGAGTGCATGCGAGGACATGACAGCTTAGCCAAAATAGAAATCAAGCCCTCATAAAAACAATGTTTTCAAATAAATACAGCCAAGTAATATTTGTTCATTTTGCCTACTAAATTAAATGACTGGTGCTCTGTCACACAATCAAAAATCAGAAATTGCAAATTGCTCATTTAAAATGGCCTTTCAGCCCACATTAACCGACAAGATAAAAGTGCAATGAATGTACTTGTATTTGTAATTAGGACACTACTTCAACGCTTTTTCTTTCCTTTTTATTTTTATGAGCATATAACTACCAACATTCAATTTGGCTAAATTCTGTTCCCATGATTAGTGAGAATGCGACGGCCAACTTAAAAAAAAATCTTTTTAATACATCAGGAAAAAAAAATTCTAGACAAAATTATCTCATATTAATTGCTTTTACGACACTAACCATAGAAGGGGAAATCTAACCAAAGAGCAACAACTGCAAACTTCAATGCGCAAAATGTCAGACTGTGTCAAATTTTTGACATGCCCAGAAACATTGGAAAAATCAGCAAGAGATTATGCCGATGAATCGGGTTTGAAATTGATTGGTGTCGGAAAGAACCTTTTTCATTTCAGTTAATGCAAGAACAGACGGTTACCCACCCAGAAAAACCCTCTGCTTGAGGTAGCATGTAAAGACCAAACTTGTTCTGGACACTGGCATTGATTGCAGACACACCATCACTAAGCTCAACAAATGGTATTGTATCTATCGGCCAAGCAGTATCTGCACATTCTCTCGGCTAAATGACAAAGGAATGATCAGTTTAAAAAAAGAACAACCTAGATCAGACAGAATAATCAGGATGAAGTTTTACTGAGATGTTCGGAGAAAAAGAGAAAAAAAGAAAAAAGACAATAGACCAGACTATTTCGTGATTTCAGAATCTCTGGACAAACTGCGAGGTCCATTCCGGTTACCGGCATTACTGGAAATGTTTTCATCCATGTGAATATGCAAGCATACACACACACATTCCACCCACAGACTCAAATCCAATCTGCTTAAAATTGGGCATTGTCCTGATGATAGCATTCATCCTGGCACCACTGACATCAGCAGCCACCCTGGAACAAACAAGAATTTTTTTCTCCATATTTTCAGGCAACTGAAATTTATTAATTTTTTTTTTCAAAGCAAAGTTGAATGAGCAAGCCGCAAAAATTGCGTTCAGTGTTCTAGTCCGTCTTTGTTTCGTCAATGCGCTCCATTTATTCCCTCCCCCCATTTGCTGATATCTACAGAAACTGTGTCGCTCCCATGTTCTAGTCCGACTTTGATTAGTTACTTTGACACATCCCCCCCCCCCCCCCCCCCCCCCCCTCCCGCTCACCAAATGTTGTCGTTCTGCAATACAAGATTCTCACTGCTAGTTTAGTTCTAGAGAATTTTTTTTGTTTTTTTTTTTTTTTTTTTAAGAAAACAGACTATGAAAATTTTTTTTTAAAAACCCTCAAAATAAAGCCTCCCCCACCCCCCACCCCCAAAAATGAACACGGGAATACATAGATGAAACCAGAGTGTGTGTGTGTGTGTGTGTGTGTGTGTGTGCGTGCGTGCGAGAGAAAGAGAGAGAGAGAGAGCATGTGCCTGCATGCTGGCACCTCTGTGTGTGTGTGATGCAAGCATGTAAGGATGTGTGCAAGGCATGACAACCATGCATGCGTGTGCAAGCAAGAGCAAGAGCAAGTTGGAGAGCAAACATGTGTGTGTGTGTGACTGAAGGCAGCATTTTAAAAAAAAAGTAAAAAAAAAAAAAGAAAAGAAAAAAAAAAAAAAAGAGAAACTCATTTGCAACATATGTTAAAGTGTGCTTTTAAGATTTTGTTAGGAAATTTCACAAATCCCCTAGAGGCATTATAAGAGCTTGTAATCTGCATAAGCTTGTATTTGGTGATGTATCAAACATTTTTTAAAATGACCATTCTTGTGTACTTGCGTACTACCATCTCCATGGTTACTGCCAAACTGACCACAGGGGGCCATATCATGGCTGCAACATTGGAATTATTCCGTACATATTGGATCCCTACCACTCATCCACCTGCAGCTGAGAAAGACCCCATTTGTTGCAGATATACAATCAACAAAAAAAGAAAACAAAGAAAAAAAAAAACCCCATGAACTCCAATCAAATGGAAAAATACCTTTCAAAAAACTGGGGGGAAAAAAATCAGACTGCAGAAAATCACTGAAGAAATTCAACAGAATCTGCAGTACAGGTTCATGTTGAATGTGTAAACTCCACTACTCTACTAGCACACGTTTCGAAGTGATTGGCTAATCATGTGGTCGGCAGTTCAATTCTTGCAGCTTATAGCTCTGCCCACCACAAAGGACCATGTCAGGACTGTAAACTCAACATGGTATACACCATGGAGCATCACCGTGTCTA
Organism: Conus betulinus; assembly: GCA_016801955.1. Lineage (NCBI taxonomy): Eukaryota > Metazoa > Mollusca > Gastropoda > Neogastropoda > Conidae > Conus > Conus betulinus. Next base: position 1,431,838 of record JADBJO010000031.1, on the reverse strand, counting down.
TTAGGGTTTAATGCTTATCAACACACAGCTTACCGACACCCGAGAGATTGTACAAATTTAAGAATTTGACCATTTCCTTTTTGCCATGGAGAATGGGTGTGTGTGTGTGTGTGTGTGTGTGTGTGTGTGTGCGTGCGTGTGCGTGTGTGTGTGTGTGTGCGAGTGAGTGTGTGCGAGTGAGTGTGTGCTGTGTGTGTGTGTGTGTGTGTGTGTGTGTGTGTGTGTGTGTGTGTGTGTGTGTGCGTGCGTGCGAGTGAGTGTGTGTGTGTGTGTGTGTGTGTGTGTGTGTGTGTGTGTGTGTGTGTGTGCGCGCGAGTGAGTGTGTGCGAGTGAGTGTGTGCGTGTGTGTGTGTGCGTGTGTGCGTGTTTCTAAAACGCACAAAGAACGATGGGAAAACCTTAATTCCATAAAATCTTTGCTTGGACAACAAATATAATCTTTCAGAACTCGCATCGAGTGGAATATGGTTTTCATGGAGGAGAGATAGATCCATTCCTTACGGCCCAGCTAACCTCAATAGGCCATATCAGGGCTATCATCTATTGAAGTCGACTCGCAAAATAGATTTAAAAAAAAAAAAAAAAATGCGCCATGCAGGCAACTTGTTCAGACGCATCTGGGGAAAAAAATTCTTTAAAAAAAAAAAAAAAAAAAAAACAAAAAATTTCTTCATTAAAATCTTTGAACAGATGAAAAATGTTTATCTCTTCTTCAGAAACTCATCACATCAGGTTGGACATCTCCGAACCAAGATTTTCATGGAGTCTGCAGTAAAGTGTTTACATGTCCAACATCATACAAGTCCCAGCATTGAAGAAGAGTATGTTCACCATGAGAGGTACGCAACATGGAATGCACCACACAGAGCTTCCACACCTTTTAAAAGGTACAAGTGGGTGCTAAAGGCATGGCTTGTGTGCAAATGGCAGTAGACCATTTCTTCTTCTTTCTGTCCATCTGTAGCACATGGTTTAAAAACTAGGATTTGGAGGCATTCGAAGAGTTTGTTATCCATCTTCAAGTTACATTTTCCTGCCAGAAGTCTCCGATGCAAGCGAGGTTTGTTAAGACTGGGTCTTCTGTCTTCATTAGTTTTTTTTTCTTTTATGGTTTGTACACTTTTCACTTCACCATTGGACTGGGGGAGGGCGGTTGAAAACTGCTTGTTACATGTTGGGATCTGTAACATCCAGCAAATGTTTTGAATCGCATGCTGCTGAACTGTGGCCCATGGTCAAACGCTAGAATTCCTTACATTCCATGGCTGGAAAAGAAATGTTTCATATGGCTGATGACAAAAGTTGGTGTTCTTCAGGTGGGTCACTTCAATGTATTTGGAACAGTAGTCGATGACTAGTAGGTACATCTTTGCTTAGCTTAAACAGATCCGTGTCCACTTTCTGCCAAAGCTATTCTACGGTAGGGATTGGGGTCAGTGGCTCTGGTGGAAAAGGTCCTTGCTGGGTGCAGTTCATACGCGTTTCTACAAAGGCCTGGATTTGTTTAGACATCCCTGGCCACCATACACTTCCTTTTGCCAGAATGCAGCATTATCACAATGCTATAGCGTCCTCTATGTCGATGGTTCAGCATGACTATGCCAGAACGCAGCATTATCACAATGCTATAGAGCGTCCTCTATGTCAATGGTTCAGCATGACTATGCCAGAACGCAGCGTTATCACAATGCTATAGAGTCCTCTATGTCAATGTTTCAGCATGACTTTGCCAGAATGCAGCATATCACAATGCTATAGAGTCCTCTATGTCGATGGTTCAGCATGACTTTGCCAGAACGCAGCATATCACAATGCTATAGTGTCCTCTATGTCGATGGTTCAGCAGGACTTTGCCAGAAGGCAACATATCAGAATGCTATAGTGTCCTCTATGTTGATGGTTCAGCATGACTTTGCCAGAAGGCAGCATTTCATAATGCTAGTGTCCTCTATGTCAATGGTCGATGGTTCAGCACGACTTTGCCAGAATGAAGCATTTCATGCTATAGTGTCCTCTATGTCGATGGTTCAGCATGACTTTGCCAGAACGCAGCATTTCATAATGCTATAGTGTCCTCTATGTCGATGGTTCAGCAGGACTTTGCCAGAATGAAGCATTTCATAATGCTATAGTGTCCTCTATGTTGATGGTTCAGCATGACCTTGCCAGAACGCAGCATTTCACAATGCTATAGTGTCCTCTATGTCGATGGTTCAGCATGACTCACAATAGAGTTTCACTTTGCTGCAGGCTTCATCCATTTGATGCTGTAATTTGTGCTCTTCGGAGGTGCAATCAGTAGCTGATAAACTTAATAACAGACTGGACAAACATCTCTCTCAATCCCCATTTGCCAAACCTGTTCAACAGGGTCACCACCAGCAGCCCGAGACCAAGTGTCGGCCACAATGTTTTTGCTTTTTTCCTCTTGTGCTGGTTACTGTACAGATGAACCTTGTTCACTTCATCCTAAATCTTTGGATTTTTAATGAAAGCTCGTCAAGGTTCTTGGTCTTCCAGAGCAAAAGGAGTGGTTTGTGGTCAGTTTCAATTGTGATGTCTTTAGTTCTATGATGTCTTTAGAAAATAAATCACATGCCCAAATTATTCCATGGGCTTTCTTCTCCACTTGTGCATAGGGCAGCTCTGTTGGTGTGAGAAACCCTGATGCATAGAAGAAAAATGTTTGTCACCGTCATCCTCTCACTGCTAAGACTGCACCTTCAATTTGATGTCTTTTTGTAGTTCTCACATTGGTTTGGTGATCTCTCAAAGTTGTGGTGCAAATCTGGTGAAATAGTTTATCATGCCAAAGATGTTTGTAGTTCCTTTTGTTTGGTTGGTGGAGACATCTCCTGGACTTCCTTCACATCGGAGTGCTCTGGTTTCAGTCCTTAGCTGAAACTGCATGTCCGAAGTACTCAATTTGTTTTTCCAACTTCTCGTTTCTCCAGATTTAGTTTGAGGTTCTTCTCCTCTGGTTTTTGCAGTGCTGCTTTCAGAGATTTTGGTGCTTTCATTTGGACTGTAATGAGAAAGGACTAGTGTTGCACACAGCTTCTGCTGAATGGCTTGAAATACTTTCCCTTGTTCATTGTACCAGGTCCACTCATTGCCTTCTCTCAGATCCTACAGTGGCTGTATGTCGTCAGTCCGATTGCTTGCAGCTCATCTGGACGTATGATTTATCATTCCCATGAGGTTCACTGGTGGTAGGAAACTGGCGACTGCTCTCTTTCTCTGGCTTGATGGAGATGCCATCTTTGGATGCGTGACCCAGGTATTTCACACAGTCGCATGAAAAACTAGCACTTGTCAGGACTGACTGTCACTCCTGCATCTTCAAGTTTCTTCAGCATCTGTTTTAGGCTGGTACTATGTTTCTGCTGTCTTTTTTTCCATGGACCAGAAAGTCTATGTCACAGGTCCTTTGCTGTCCAGTCAGCATCAGTCATGCACCGTGGAAGACTTCATACCTGTACTGATACCAAATGGTATCCTTCTGAAGCAGAATCTTCCAAAAGGTGTAATGAATGTTGCCAGTGGTTGGTTTTCTTTGAGGTATTTGGTAAAATCCAATGTTACAGTCCAATTTGCTGAAGACTGGCTCCATCAAGTTGGGCTACAAGTTGATCCATTGGTGGTAGGGGAACATTTTTCTCTTCAGATCATGGAGGCTGCTCAGGCCTACATACCCTTTGACCTTGCCATTGGACTTTAGGACTGTGGCAGTTGGGGCACACCAATCTGTTGGTTCAGTACCACAATGGGCATCCTTTTACAGCATCCTGCCAACTTTTGCTTCAACCGTTTTCCTTCAGGGGCAAAGCCAAGCGCTTTGGGATGGCAACAGCATAGGGTTTTGAATCTTCCTTAAGCCTGATCTTCCATTATGTTTTCAACTTTTCCTACGCATGTAGCCTTGGAAAGTCTTGCTGGATCTTTCTGGAGCAGCAAACAGAGAAGTAGTGTCCCAATTTCTGGAAAAGTTGACGTTTTGCATTTCTGGTTGGACACCTTGCCTTGGGTTTTCTCCCACAATGCTGGGCCATGTTCAGACTGATTTGTGATCTTGTTCCTGAACATCATCCACGCGACTTGGAACCTCCATGTCTGTGTGGATGTGGTTGCCTCAGCCTGTGAACTACGCTGGGATCTGTAAATACTCGTAGTTTCAGTCTGGGATCAAGAAGCTTCAAGAGCTCAGTTGATCTGGGTGACCTTTGCCAGATTCAAGTCTTTAGTTTCAAGAATTTTGTTCACACACTATCATCCATACCTACTGCTACTCTTGCCCTTGCCATTCTTTCTTTATTATGTAAAGTGCAGGATTCTGCTCGCTTCTGAAGAGAAGCTGTAACTGCATCTATTGGGTCATCTCAAGTCCTCTGATGGAACTTCTGTAAACCACATAGGCAATCCCTAAGATAAAGGTCTGCAACAAACTCTTAAAAGATGGACTAGAGTTTTATCAGTGCCCTAATCAGTATTTGCCACAACTCTCAGAATGTTCAATGCTGTCCGACAAGTTTCCAAGAGCTGGTGTGGTAGTTCAGTTCCTGACAGATCCCAAATTGGATTCCTTCACAGCAGGTGTGGTAAATTTATTCAGATGAATTTCTGGGTCAGTGAAGTACTGCTGAAAACTCTGAAAGTAGACACAAAATTTGGTGCAAGAAAAAGTAAACCCATTTTCCTTTGCCCACTGTTGGATCTTATGCACACAAAGTTGCAGTCGTCATATATGCTAAGGCTGGTGGCTCCTATTGGGTATAGAACAAAGTCATCAAACAAATGGGACTCAGAACCTTGGTTTGTTGAGTAACAGAAATAAGAGCAAGAGAAAGGATATTTATCCGAGATACACTTGGCTCATGGATGTCAGATACAGTGGTAGTGCAGACTTGAAACTGCCACTTGGCCAGAAAAATTTGTGTGGAAACCAGGAGAGGGCCTCAAAAACCCCAATTGTGAAGATCCATAATATCAGGCTTCCAAATATTGCTGTCAAGCCTTCTTTTTAAAAAAAAAAAAAAAAAAAAAGAAAACAGCAACACATTTGTAAATAAAGGTGTTGCTGGTGGTGGTATTTTTTCCATTAATTTAGAAAGGCAGCTGGTCAGAGCTGTTGGGCGCAAGTCAGAAGGGCTGGTCAATCTTTTCTAGGTTTTAGGAGTAAGGTAAAGTAAGGTGATGTTGCTTATAGCCCAGCCGACTGCAAAGGGCCATATCAGGGCTGTCACCATGTTAAAATCAACTCGCAAGTCATCAACAAAAAAAAAGAAAAAACACCTTTCGTACATCTCTTTGAAATACATCTTCTAAAACTGTAAGACGTACACAACCAGGGCTCTTCTTTGTGAAAAGGGCAGTTATGAGTCTTCAGCACTGATCACAGGAAATGCCACAGGAAGACTTTTCTGTGGTTCCCCCAAAAGCAGATTCATCAATGGAGGAAGTAGATATCTGCAAATTTGAGGTGATGAATAGAAGGGCTGGAATTATTTCTTTCAATTTCTTGACTGGCCTCTCCCAGACATTGTCATTTCAGAGCATGGAAGTCCCTTCAACTCCAAGACTTCATGTTTGTTTACAGCTCATTTAAAAAGCATATCTTGAACTGGCTGGCAGATTTTGATGGGTTCGAACGTAGGGCAGCCATCGTCTGTGGTGCTGGCAACACTGAAACTATTTGCATTTATGTTCAATTCATTGGCGATCGCAGATACTCTACTGTTTGGGGCATACTAAGGTTTTCTGATCATGCCGGAATAGTGGCTTTGGCACTTTTTCTGAGAAAATCTGTCAAGGCTTTCTGCAGGGTCTAGACTTGGCAGAACTGCTTTTTTTTCTCGTCAGCCATTTCCTGCATGAAAGGCCCAAGGACAGGTGTTCTGGAAGACCTAATTCCTGTAGTTCTGAGCCGTCAGAAAAAGGTCACTTCTGTGCTGATCACCATGAGAAGGCTGCTCAGTCAGGAACCAGTGACAGGCTGCTAGCTGAAAAATCTAGACACGAAAGTGTATCAACAGAAGAACAGAGGCATACTGGAGATTCAGCCACTGCAGATACAGATCTGAGAAAACATCTTCAACGAGACCTCTAGTTCAAACATTTACAGTACCCAAGAAAGGCTGTGCCCATTAAAATCACCAAACACCAGAAAAGGTGTTTTAAGTTCCTCCATCAGGCTGACCACCTCTTGTGGACCAAGATACAGATGGAGATTAATGTAAAAAGCTGACAGTATTCTCCAAAGGAAGATTTCTAACGGCGAAATTTTTTGCACCTTTGAGAGCAACTGCCATGTTTTTTTTTTTTCCCGGCTGCGAGATTTTTGTGCCTTTGAAAACAACTGCCAAAAGTTTTAGGTGTCAACAAGACCTGCAGCTCCTCAAAATTTCAATTTAGACCCCAGATATTCCAGTGAAATAAAGTTACTATACATAATATCGGGACAGCTGTAGACATTTCGGCCCATCTCTGCATCCTCATCTGATAACTGTAGCACAGAGAATGGACTAGAAATGACTAAACTGTTTTAAGGGCTGGGCCCAGTTTCACTTGCTGACCAACAAGCAGGTCAAGACCCCATGGGAAAAGGTGGAGCTTTCCTCGACACTGCTTTTCCTTTTCTTTCTCTGCCTTTCTCAGCACAAGTTCACAAAAACTTAAAAACTGGGAGGGTCTCCCATGTAAAGAGGAGTGTGTGTGTGTGTGTGTATTTAGAGCCTAGCTCACCAAGTGGGGCTGTATCAAGGCTGTCGATTTTGAGTCTGTACACACACACAAAAATCTTTTTAATTTGAAGAGGGTCTGAAACAAATTGCATGTCCAAAATACTCAATTTGTTTTTCCAACTTCTCGTTTCTCCCAATTTAGTTCGAGGTTCTTCTCCTCTAGTTTTGTAGTGCTGCTTTCAGAGATTTTGGTGCTTTTTGTTTGGACTGTAGTGAGAAAGGACTAGCGTAGCACACAGCTTCTGCTGGTAATGAAAGGGGGGGGGGGGGGGGGGGGGGGGGTGTGCCTTCATGCACATCTTTTTCGTTTTTTTTATCTTGTTTTTTTTTCTTGAACTCGAGCCCCCACATAATGATATGCATATTACACTTGATTTAGCATACGTTAAAAGCAGAAATTTTATTTGTAATGTAATTCTGTGCGTGTGTGCGTGCGCGCGCGCGCATGTGTGTGCGCGCGAGAGTGCGCATGTCCCTGTGTGTGTGCATGTGTTCAAACACGCATATGTATGCAAGTGTATGCATGTATGTGCATGTGTTTGAACAAGCATGCGAGTGTAAGCTTGTGCGTGTGTGAACGAGTGCATGTGTATGTGTGCGAGTGTGTGTGCAAGTATGTGTGTGTGCGAGAGAGAGAGAGAGAGTGTGTGTGTGTGTGTGTGTGTGTGTGCGAGTGTGTGCGTGCACGCGCATGCTCGACCGCATGTGAATAAGCATGTGTGCAAGTGTGCGCATGTATGTGTGTGTGTATGTATGTGTGCATGCATGTGCGTATTCGAACGAGCAAACCTGTGCATGCTTGTGTGCAAGAACGTCTGCCTGTACGTGCCCAAGAGAAAGCATGAACATGTGCATGCAGGTGTACACGCATACATGTCTACAGAAATAAGTTCTATATAGACCAGCCAACCAGGGGCTACCAAGGGGGAAAAACCACTGGATCATCCAAGATGAAGGCACTATGAATTTACTTTAGTAGTCCAGCCAACTGGGGATTGGGGTGGGGGGTGGGGTGGTGGTAGTGCGCGTAACTGCCTACCTTTAGTAGTCAAAATTCAGGAACCCAGGAATGATGAAACAGATGGACAACCAAGGTGCAGGTCGGCCTTTTTGTTATTACAACCCCCCCCCCCCTCCCCACACACACACACCCACCCCCTCAGTGAGAAATGTGGGTTTTAAAAGGAAAAAAAATGGTTTTTTTCACTTCTTGAAATTTTTGCCATTCTCATCAAATCATTTCGGTTTATTCTACACTCCTTTTCAATGACAACACCCAACAAGCACCCCCTCCCCACCTCCCACTTCGCAAAGCTAACAATTTCAACAATACTTTGAAACTTCTGGATTTTCTCACAAAATTCATTTCAGGAATGGATTCAAAAGTAAGGGAAATTCTAGAAATCTTCAGAAGGGTTGGTACTATTGGAGTGGGGATCAAAGATGGGGATGCAAAGGGGGATGGGAAGAGAATTAAACGTTATAAGGAGAAAAGCAGAAACGAAACAAAAATATGGCCTAACTGGATGATTTGTAGCGCTTAAAGATAAAACAAAAAAAATATAATGATTTATTATGCTGAATGATATATTTGACTACATATTGTACATTACACGATACAGTTCCCGTGAGGCTGTCTTTTCCAATTTGCTTTTTAAACCTTGTAAACTTTTGTGTCAGTGTCAGTCAGACTGTAGCATTGTGCAAAGCTTTCTTGATTGTTTACGAACTGATCTGTTTAAAATTCAGTATCAAGTTCTTCCAATGAGCACTTATAGTTTTCCGCAAACATGTGGACTGCAGTAGCTCGTATCACCAAAGCACCCGTATAAGGGATTCTCCCTTCTATTTTTCATATTTGATCGACTTAAAAATGAATGATAAGTATGGTTTGACCATCCTGTTTGCTTTTGAAACTGATCTTATTCATGTTTTTATTGTATTTTATACTTACTGTTGTAAAAAAAATAAGATCCACTATTCTTTTTTATGTCCATACAGGAAAGTGTTACAACTGACCCTTGTCCATTGTTTCAAGAATTAAATGAACAAAAGATACACTGACTGCTTGTGCATGCTTACTTTTTCTTTGAAATGTGCAGGCTGAGTTGTTTTATGTTCCTTAGCAGCTGTAGTGGATGTTTACATAATACACCATAATGTACAAACAGGAGCTGGTGTCAGACATGATGACGGACATGAAAACTCTACCTCATTCTTCACTTACAAACTGACAGAACTGCTGACTTTTAAACATCATCTTAGTGATATCATCCAGTGTTCCAGAAAGCCCCAGTTTCACAACCCTTGGTCTGGCATTACTGTACCGTTACAGACATTTTTCACGTTCAGCAACACAACTGATTTATCACTGGGTGATCTGATATTTTTCATGTCATCAGAAAAAGAATAATACACGTTATCTTTTTCATTCCATTTTCATGCATGTGAAAGATGTAACTTTCAAGAATTACAGAAATTTTTACCCGTTTCAAGTTTTGAAAATCAAAAACCTCTTTTTCTAATCAGCACTAAAACAACAAACAGCAGCAGCTGATTTTTCACAATTAAAATGAACGACCTCTTCTCTCGTCAGTACTACAGCAACACACAAAATCAGCTGATCGGTCATATATTGAAACAAAAAAAAAACTATTCTCTTAGTGCTGCAGCCACAGGTGACCAACAGCCTTGTGCACAAGAAAGACATGAGATGCCATTTCAATATTCCATACAAAAATCTTATAGACATGCCAGTAAATCTGAAACCCTGCCACTAGAAAGATGAGCCCAATACAAACTACTTGAATGGAAAATCATCTGGAGTACAGAAGCTACATGCACTTACCTGCTCAGCCAGTAAAAAAATAACAAGGCCATGCTGTCCTCCCTACGCCAACCTATTCTAAAGCTACCTAACCAATCCTACCTACACCTAATGACCAGGGCCAGACTTCAAAATCCTGCTATATCTAACTTGGCCATGTAAGAAATCTACCGATGGAAGGCTCCACAGATGATGTTTCTGAAATCTGCATGGGGGGTAAATCTGAGCTGGGTTGACCAGACGAGCTGACAGAGTTAAACACTGTATTTGAAGTGCACACCTGGAATGATCAGGTATTTGTCAGAATTACAGGTGCACTGTTTCACACCCATTTTTTGGCATGTTCTCTCTTTGACCGAACGGGTTTAGTTATCAATACATAATGGAAACAAAGGCTTTTCTTTTTTGTTCTTTGACCGAACTGTTTAGTTATCAATAAACAATAGAAACAAAGCTTTTTCATTCCCCCCCCCCCCCAATACACATCTACTCAGCTGTCAGATCACCTTACATGGGCAAAAGTAGATATAACCTAAATTTTCCATTTTGAAGTTGTCACAGTTTTAAAGAATATTACTCACACTAATCTGTAATACATTTTTTCATTTTACACAATATCAGACTGAAATAAAGAAAAACTTTGGAAGTACAGTACAAAGATTTTATACTCAAAAGTTCATTTAAAAGAAAGCATTGCTAATTAAACTACTGCTGCACCTGACAAAACAAAAGAGACAAAACGAGACATAACTGAATACACATATAACAATACAGGAATGCTGACAAGGTTAGTAAAGCAACACCAGTACATTGGACAGTCAAACACATTGAGCTAACTTCTAGCAGCATCTACTCTAATCCCGGTATTTAACCCATATTTCACTGTACCCTCTAACTACAAAATTTGTCCCTTCCCTAAACTTTAAACACACTACCTATTTCCCTCTAGCCCTATCTCCTACATCCATCTTGCCCTGTTCACAGATGGCAATTATGTCCATGTATGGTGACCAAGATTGTAAGAAAGCATGCCACAGTATGGTGACCAAGACTGTCTTATCACAGCAACTGTAAAGAAGTATGCCACCAACTCGGGACTATACCGGTAACTCAAGACTATCTGATTACAGCAGCTGCTGGCAAGTGTGCCACAATATGGTGACCAAAGTTGTCTAATCACAGCAATTATGTCAGATGAGATGAGATTACCAGTTTTGTGTCGAAGCAACAGCCTGTTGGATCAGAACAGGTGAACCAGGGGATGTGTCAGGTGCAGGGGATGTTGACTGCTGCCTGGGGGACCTATCCGGAGTGCCTGTAGAAGAGGATGTTTCCTCCTCCGAGGTAGGACTTTTAGGCCTCAGAGGAGGGACGATGGCGTTTTCGGGGTTGTCTGTGGTGCAGTCAAGAGTCGAATACAACGTATTCACTGTTGTCTGAATAGTTGCCTGTGTCGGATGTGTCTGTGCTTCTGTAGTCTGCCTGATTGAATGCGCCTAACCCACCTAAACCTACATTGGCAGCAGCCTGGGGCAGCCCTACAGCTGGGCCCTGGCCTACATGTAGGACATGGCCATGCCTCCGCAGCCACGTACTGTACGGGATCATACGGATCCTTGGGCGTCTCACGCGCAGTGGCCCCGGTCCCTGCTCCATCCTTCTCTCTGGATCTGTGCAACAGAAACAACAGACATCAGACTGCTGGTACCTGGAGAAACAGCACATACATCAACAAACACACAGAGACAACAGACATCAGACTGCTGGTACCTGGAGAAACAGCACATACATCAACAAACACACAGAGACAACAGACATCAGACTGCTGGTACCTGGAGAAACAGCACATAAATCAACACACACACAGAGACAACAGACATCAGACTGCTGGTACCTGGAGAAACAGCACATACATCAACAAACACACAGAGACAACAGACATCAGACTGCTGGTACCTGGAGAAACAGCACATACATCAACAAAACACACAGAGACAACAGACATCAGACTGCTGGTACCTGGAGAAACAGCACATACATCAACAAACACACAGAGACAACAGACATCAGACCACTGGTACCTGGAGAAACAGCACATAAATCAACACACACACAGAGACAACAGACATCAGACTGCTGGTACCCGGAGAAACAGCACATAAATCAACAATCACTCACTTTACATAACTGCAAGGCTAGCTACAGTTTATCAAAATCGATAGCCATGTCATCTCAGAATTTATCAAAACCATGCCATTTTGTAATTTAAATCCTCAGAGAGGCATGATATGATTCAATATCAAGTCTATTTTTCTTTAAAAGGAATTTCTCTATTATAAGCCACTTTATTATTCTAATATGCGACGTCCTCCCACCAAATGATAGATACGTCACGCAAGGTTTTTTGCTATTGACGGTGAGATTAACGTCCTATCGGCCTGTGGCCCTTAAGGACAAGGTTCCTGCAGACATATGTCTACATATTTGTGGCAACTGCTATCATCTGGCAGTGGTAGGTAGGTTTCAAATGGGGGTCGTCGTATTCGTCTCCCAGAGCTCGTGTTGGCTCAATTCTGGTCGTTATCCTCTTGAATGCTGGTTCAAGTTTGGTGAAGTTGGTCTTGAACGTTAGTTCACTTTTAAGTTGTTGATCGACCGACGATGGGCGTCGGTGTGTGTTGCCTGCTGTCCCCCAAACATCATCAGGCTGTCTTCAGGGCCACCGGGCGGCCTTCTTCATGCTCGGGTGGCGATGGTCCTGTGCCGCGTGAGGCCGCCTCAAGGAGGAAGCAGGACGAAAGTCGCTGGAGCGCTGCACGAGCCCCTAAAACTTGGCGGGCGCTCGCTGACTGCGGCCGAGAGGGCAATTTTTTCAGCCCAACCCCCTAAAGCGAGGGCTTAACAGCGCGAGCCCAGCTCGACCGAAACTTATCTCGCACGAACCCAGCGAGCACATACTCGGGCTCGTTTTCGCTCGCACAAACGCCAGAGGTTCGGGTCGCTCGCCGAACTGTGCTCTGTCCCTGAACATAAATTTATTTTTAGTTCGTCGAACAAGCGGAAATGCGCGCGCGCTTCTGTCCCCTTCCAAAATGTCCGCGCCCATGATGTACGATTCGGATGAAGAGGAAAATGTTGCTGCTCTCCTAGTCATGAACGATGTGTTAGAGTCTGATGAAGAGGAGGAGAGATACAAGAGACAACGCAAAGCCACCGAACTGTATATAAAAAATCGGATTTATTTTGGAGCCTACCACAAGCTGATGCAAGAAATGGCAGATCAGGTTGGTTGGTTGTTTTTTTTTTTTTTTCCACTTTGTTTTGGTACTTTTACTTTGTCAAGTCTGTGTGATCGCTAGCCTTGGGTGATGTGGCTTGTTTATAATTAGGCCATAATACTTATCAGCAGTACTTTGTACATACTTGAGACTTGTATAGTGTGAGACATAATTATTGTCTCTGTGGATGTGGTTGCTGATGACGTGGTAATTGGAATAACTTTTAAAAAGTTCATTAGCTTGATTTGTAATCTGGACATGGACACATTTTAAGAACATGCTGCTAATGATGTTATATATATATATATCTATCTATATATATATATATATATATGTGTGTGTGTGTGTGTGTGTGTAAATATGTGTGTGTGTGTGTGTGTGTGTGTGTGTGTGTGTGTGAGAGAGAGAGAGAGAGAGAGAGAGAGAGAGAGAGAGAGTATGGGGTGTTATTTGATAATTTCCCAAGTGACTGTTGATTACTGAATTCTTATAAGTTGTGTTTGCATGTCTAGATAACATTTTCAGGATTGTTGGATGGTCCCTCATTCATTCTGCCCCCCCCCCCCCCCCCCCCCCCCCCCCCCCCCCCCCCCCCCCCCCCATGTGTTAACTTTCCACAATTCATAAGATTGGTTTTTAATCTGGACACAAATTTATGAACATGCTGCTGATATGAGGAATGCACATTAATGTGTGTGTGTGTGTGTGTGTGTGTGAGAGAGAGAGAGAGAGAGAGAGAGAGAGAGAGAGAGAGAGAGAGAGAGAGAGAGAGGGGGGAGGGGATTTGGATGATTTTTTTTTCCATGTGACATTTGCAACATTACTGATATTTTGTTATAATAAGAGAGATAAAGAGAGAAATGATGACTTCTTTGATTTTTAAACCCCCCCCCCCCCCCCTTAAAAAAAAAGTGACAATATTAATACATTTATGTTTGTAATAACACATTGTGTATATTGATGTACAGTAGTAGCAGTGAAAACCTGATTCTGTGTGCATGTGTGTGTAATGTGAAGTTAAACTCTGTAATTAATTGATATCATTCTTTTTTGTACTCCCAGTATAATACTGGGAGTACTTTATGATGGGCAGATATTGCATAGGTGATTAAAACATGGGAATGAAGATTTTTTCTGTACCCAGGTTACTAAGTTATTTAAATGTGGTAAATGTGCAGGATCCCACACGTCTTCGCAAATTTCTGCGCATGAGTGGCGAGACATTCGATGAACTGCTGCAGAAGGTTGCACCCTACATTGAAAAACAGGACACCAACTGGGGAATGGCAATTCCAGCAGCTGAGCGACTTGCTGTCACGCTGCGGTTCCTTGCACAAGGTACGTGTGCTAATACTACGATGGTGGGACCATGGGTGCAACTCTTAGAATCAGAAACTCTGAAATCTGAACAGAGTGCAGACTTGCGAGTTACAGATTGTCTGTTTTTCAAGGACATTTGCCTTGCTAAGCTTAAAAAAAAAAAAAAAAAAATTTGTACGATCTTCAGGGATGTTACTAGAAACTGTTTTTTTTAACTTCTGCCTTGTCAAAACATTCTTTCAGCCAAATGCTTGTAACAGCTAGAAAATGGAATTAAAGCTTAGGAATTCTATTGTTTGTTGTAAGCAAATTGTTGTGTCATATCTTTTCCAGTTACCAAAACATTTTATGATGCTCTGAAATTGCTTTTAAGTCGGGTGTTTACAGTCTATAAAGATGTACAGGCAGACAGATCTGACAGGGTAAATAAACTATAAAATGATACTTGATAGTTATGTTTGTGGTTTCAATTTCCTCAATCTATGCATTGCTTTTACATAATGTGCTATACATTTACCCTAAATGGATTTTCAAGACAGAAAATGGAGGTTAACGGGACCATTTTTTTTGTTGCTGGCATCTTGCTCATGCCAGGTCTAATTGACACAAGATGCCAGGTCTAATTGACACCCCCTGTCCCAGATTGTCACTTTTATTTACACGGAATAGCACATTGAGCTGGCATGAGCAATTTGGCATGTGCTAACTGTTCTTAGTGTTTTTTTTTTTTTCATTATTCTCTCATTTCTGATTCTGTGTTTACACATATTGTACAAATACTGAAATAAGGTATTGTGGATTAGTTACCCTTTATATATATGTTTATGTTGGAAAATGTTTGGGATATCAGTTCAGTGAAAATCATGATGTCAGCCCGTTATTTTAATACTAAATGAATGAATCTGCTTCTTTTTCAGGTGGAACATACCTCAGCATGTTCTCCCTGTTCCTTATTCCTGAGAAGACTCTCGGGTACCTGATTCCAGAAACATGTGATGGAATCTACCAAGCCTTGAAGGCGGACCACATGAAGGTGAGTCATTATCTGTTTTTGGTTACCCAATGGAAGGACTGGAGGCCCCAAATTCAAAATGACTGCATAAATGTTTAATTATATGTTTATAATGCTGAATGTTAGTAAATACAACTGCAACAGAAAAGAAATTGAGTGCATTATCCGTTTCCTTTGTATTGGCCTCCAAAGACCACAGGTGCTTGAAATGTCACCGGTGTTACGTTGTGACACCAGTGAGTATATAATGACTTTATATAGTATATAATGCCCTTTTCCATATTTCATGTCGCTTTGCACTAAAATTGTATGAAGTATATATCATTTTCTTGATCATGGAATTTCTTCAATCTTCATAGAAATGTTTTTATTAAATTTTACTTTTCCAATACATGTATTCAATTTTAAAAGAAAACATGTATAAAGTTTGGTATCCACTTTTGGGACCAAAAGCAAATATGACTCAGGTACAGGCTTATAATCAGACCCTCGCCCCACAGGTCTGTCATGGACAAACTGCAGTTGCAACCTGTTGAAAGTTCTCTCAGCCTAGTTACTGTCCAACCATGGTTCATTTAATGTGTGGTCACTGTTTGGAAATGAAGTGCGACAACATTTAATATATATCATACATGTCACAAAACGAAGCTCAAATTTTTAGCTGTTCTTGTATTTTTCAACCAACAGAAACATACCAAAACAAAATTAAAACATTATACATTATAGAGTTTGACATGTTTCTAATGTGTCGTCATCCCCACTGTCCATTTCCTCTATCAGTGCTTTGTGCACCATTCCCCTGATGCTGTGTTTCAGCATTTGCCTTCTGCGCTTATTCTGGATTTTATTTATGTCATATGCAACATCCATTGCAAATGTTGTCTCCGGGTTCTGGTTCCTCTTCCGACTCTCCTGCAGAGACTGGAAATACTCAGTCGCAGCATTCTGAAAGTTGGCCCTTTGATCATGTTTATCTTTGGGGATGTCTTCTCCTGCATGGTGGGGGAAGCTTTGCTTCGGTTGCCAAGCTGCCTGTGTGGAGTGCGGAGAATAGGCAAGGTATCCAGTTGATCAGTCGATCCACTATCTGATGAATGGATGTTCCGCTGTTTTTCAATTTGGTTCATGAGGCGTTGGATGTCACCACCTTCTGCTGACTGCTCACTGGACCCATTAGCAGTTGGACTCGAATTCATCAAGTGTTGGCTGTCACCACCAGCTGCTGGCTCCTTACCCCTTCATCTTTGTCTTCATTGTCTTCCTCCTGAAACATAAAGAAAAGAATACCCTGTACTACTTTGAATCATATGCCCATGTCCCAAACTTTATTGCTTTCTCTTTTCATGCAAATGCTTAATCTGTATGAGGTGCCAGATGTAAATTGTATAGAGAATTAATTATAAAGTATACACCTTATTCTAACCTATATAACAGCAAATCTGTGTTGATTGAATTTATTCTTTAGCCTCTTGTAGAATGCATTCTGTAGCAAAGAATAAGTTTAAAGCACTTCCGCTGCTTGGAGCAATTGTTGCTGCTTGGGAGTTTCTACCCAAGAGTAAGCCTGGAGCACTTCTGTCAAGTCAATAAACCTCAAGCAGCACCAAGCCGGACATAAATTTGTAAATAAATGGGATACTTACACCATGAAATTGTGTTCATTTGTCCCAAATTACATGTTTCTTTTAAGAGTGCCTAATCCAAATGATAAGAAATTGATGTGGCCCGTTTGGGAAGTGTGAATATTTGTACTGAGCAGTAATAATAATGTGCAGTATTATTTTCTGTGTGTTTACAGACGCCAGAAACACAAGATGAATGGAGAGAAATACAAGCGCAGTTCCACAAGAAGTGGAATTTTCCACAGTGCCTCGGCGCAATGGACGGCAAACACATCCGCATAAAGTGCCCTCCAAGTGGTGGCTCGGCATACTACAACTACCAAAAATATCACAGCATTGTACTGTTTGCAGTTGTTGATGCTGCATACAAATTCATTTACCATGAAGTTGGAGCAGAAGGAAGAATAGGTGATGCCACCATCTGGAACGAGTCTAGCTTCAAGGACTGCCTCGAGAGAGGACTCTGGAACACACCCCCACCCCTGCTTGCACCACGCTCTCAAACAGAAATTCCAAGTTTGATTGTTGCCGATTCTGCATTTGCGCTTACTCCTTACTTAATGAAACCCTTTCCTGAACGTGATCTGTCATACCCACGTAGGATATTCAACTACCGTCTCAGCAGGGCACGCCGGATTGTTTTGAAAATGCATTCGGCATCCTGGCTTCCAGATTTGGCATCTTCCAAACAACCATTGTACAACATCCAGCTTCTGCCAAGAAGTTTGTTCTTGCAGCATTGGCCTTGCACAACTACCTCCGGGACAAGAAGGACCAACAGTACTGCGGACCAGGTGCAGTGGACTATGAACAAGGCATCGACCACATCCTTGTGCAGGGTCAATGGAGACAGGTTCCACATGCCAATCTACATGGGCTGCAGAACCCAGTTGGGGGAGCACAGCATCAACATGCCTTGGGAGCAGAAGTTCGGGACACACTGAAAGAGTATTTCATGACTGATGGAGCAGTTCCATGGCAAGCCATGAGGGCCTATGACTGTTGACCTCATGGGAAGATGAGTGTGGAGTGCTTACACTAAAGAGTTCTGTACCTGTAGCACATGCAAATGGAGAAAGATAAACTGAAATCCATTTGGGTAGGAGTAAAAAGTGAAATGGTTGGGGAGGGGGGGGGGGGGGGGGGGGGGAAGCGGGGCGAGTTTGTGGTGTGTGTGTGTGTGTGTGTGTGTGTGTGTGTGTGTGTGTGGGGGTGTGTGTGGGGGGGGGGGGGGGGGGGGGGGGGGTGTTTTGTTTGCAGAAACTGTCCCTGCAAGCATGCTGCATCTTTCTGATGAAATGCTTGTATCTGATTTTGTAATGATAAAAGAAAACTATATAATATAAATTGGAAGAGATAAACAATGTAAAAAGTATATCTTTGTTTTTTAAGATTAATATTTCAATTTGAAATTAAACTTATGTTACATAGTTTTAGCCAACTTTTACAGATTGTTTTTTTTCATGTCAACTTAAATATGAATTGTGGTCAGTTTGTTCTTGCCAGCTCTCCAAAGTTGCTAAGTTTATATTAGATTACATTGTTTTTGTTCCTAAGGATAACGAAGCAAGCATTTGTTTTGCTTTTTTTTTGCATCCATCCCTTTATCATCATAAAAGTTATTTTTTTAGAAAGAGAATACCAAAAAGGATGAAATGTTTGACTGTATATTACTTTATTAGAATAAACTGAAATCCATTTGGGTAGGA
This sequence comes from Conus betulinus, assembly GCA_016801955.1. Classification (NCBI taxonomy): domain Eukaryota; kingdom Metazoa; phylum Mollusca; class Gastropoda; order Neogastropoda; family Conidae; genus Conus; species Conus betulinus. The sequence goes on along the minus strand of JADBJO010000031.1, from coordinate 1,413,330 downwards.
GTAAAAGTGAAATGGTTGGGGAGGGGGGGGGGGGGGGGGGGGGGGAAGCGGGGCGAGTTTGTGTGTGTGTGTGTGTGTGTGTGTGCGTGTGTGATGGGGGGGGGGGGGGGGGGGGGGGTTTGTTTGTTTGCAGAAACTGTCCCTGCAAGCATGCTGCATCTTTGTTGCTGTACATTTAGTTTTGTGCATGTGTAAGTGTTAGATCAAGATTGCAAGCCCATACTCCCAGTTTCTGACACTGTCAATTTTATTTATGACCCTAAAATGTGACCTTGACCTATGTAGTTCATATTTTAGTATAATTTTTGTCAGAGCTTGTCACCATACACAATTTGGTATAAATGGATCATGCTGTTTTATAAGAGATTAGGTCCCAAAGGGCACGAGTGATCTGTATTTGAAGTAGTTGACCAAAGGCAGACATATAAATGTAAATAGTCATGGATCATCACTATAGGATACATTGTTTACTTTTTAGAGCGATTGGTTCAGTAGATTGTGCTCTGTATTGCAACACACATTTTAGCCATGTCTAATTAATGTTTTGAACTTAAAAAGTGACTTTGACCTACATAACTCATATTTTAATATGACATCTGGCTGAGCTGTATGTGTTAGCATTACAAATTTGTTAAGAAAAGTTGAGTTGTTTTGTATGTGTTAGCATTACAAATTTGTTAAGAAAAGATTGAGTTGTTTTCAAGATACTGTGTCCTAAAGAAATCAGTTGCTGGACCAGAAGTAGTCCAGAAAAGAGGGGGATGCAATGATAAAGGGTCGTGCATCATCGCCAACATGACGGGAATCAGTGTACCAATTTTCTGAGCGACTGGTTCAGTAGATTTTTCCCGTGGAGTCTGCCACACATTTTGACCACAGACAGACACACAGAGATAGATAAACAGAGACCACTACCAGGCTTGTTTCAATCAATTAATACTCTTTAAAAAAAAACAAACAAACAAACAAAAGGATACTACTAAAAATATTAGATTATGTCATTTTGCCTAGAGAAATAATTCAACTTTTTAAAATACTTTCTTTGTTTAACAGTAAAAAAACAAAAATATCGCAACTTACACCACAGGCAGCAGTAATGGAGTCTGATGGACAGACACTTCGTGTCACGTTGTTGGTGACATACAGGGTGGCCCCGTAAAAGGCATTCATACGGCTGAAGAAGGGCCATCCTTTTTTTTGTCCTGCAGGTGCGCCAGTAGTTCCCCTCTGGCGATTTCGCTCCTTGCGAAAGCAAGCTTTCAGGCTGCCAAATTTGCGTGTGATCATGTCTGGAAGTGAAACAGGCTGCAGTCAGTAATATAATTAAGAAGGTTCAAACTCAGCCTACAATATACAATATTCAAAAGAGTAAAAGCTCACAATGTTTTACACAAATACCAAATTACACTGGCAAATGGATGCATTCATTTTCTACAACTTTTCAAAGTTTTGTTCAACCAGTCTCATATAAAATTTAATGCATTCTAAATACTTTCCATGTATTTTTGAGCAATTTTGGGCTCAAATTGTCAAAAGGATAAAATGACCATTGGTCAGTTGGACTGATCAGTGGTCAGTCTACCATAAAACATCTTTGTTCAGCATTCTAAACACTTAAAACACCTTTTCCTTTCATTCTCAACACTTTCCATATCTTTTTGAGCAGTTTTACTATGCTCAAAAGGGGTAAAATGACCACCGGTCAGTTCGACTGACCGGCTGTCAGTCTATTATAGGGAAGGTTTTGTGAATATCTATCAACCTGCCAAGTTTTGTACAAATTTATATATTTTGTAGTTTCTGAGAAAACGCCAACGTTAAAGTTTACCACGGACAGACACACACACAGAATACGACCGAAAAGGATGATAAACAGACTCACTTCATGATAATCCATGAGCCAAAAATGGAATCAATAAAAACCTAAATCTCCATGTGGTTGTGTTCTGATTTTGACTGAATTATAGCCATGATGCACACATCTATATATTCTTCTTTATTACATTTTGATTGGAACAGGATCAGAGATGAGAGTACAAAATGGTAAACAAGGTGGAAATTCCTGCCATAGGCCCAGTGTAAGCTTCCAGAGAGTTCATAAGCCGTGTGGAAGCCCAAAACTTCATTTCGTTATTACAGATGGCATAGCACCACCCTTCCCCACCCTTCCCCAATCTTTTCACACCTTTCTCAACAGATTTATACTGAAAGTAAAACTTGTCATCACACTTTTGCCAACTCCAAAAAGGAGGAATTCCTCCTAAAGGATGAAGAATCTAACCTCTGGGGATCAAAGCTCAACTTCTTTAATAATTACACAGCATAGACCATGCAGTTGAGATAAGTAGTTATTTTACATTATGTGTATGATGACTTTGGTGAATGTTTAAATGGTACATCAACCTGGCTTTCAGCAAAAAACAATAACTATTATAAAAAAAATAAAAATAAAAAAAAATAATGAAAGAAAATTATGACAAAAGATTTGTATTATCTATAAAGAATGCTAGGAATTTATCAAACTAGTTTAGGCCTATGTCCTGCATTGTTACTTTATAATTAAATTACAACCTCTACTTAATGAATCAGTCTATCAATCAATTAATTATCAACAGATTGGTCATCCATACATGCTTCTATCCATCCATCCATCCATCAACCAACCAACCACCAATGTCTAAAAGGAATTTTTTCTCGCTTTCTTCCATTTTCTTTCTTTCAAATTGATTGTTTCTCTGTGATCTCCCCCTCCTCTCTCCCTCTCTTTTTCACACATGTACACACACACACACACACACAATATGCATGCATGCACACATGAATGCAACTTCTGTGAGCACAAACATACACTCACACACACGCACGCTGACTTATTTACTTTAAAATACTTCTCTTGGGAAATTAATCTTTCACGAGGCATACTGATATTGGAATAAAGGGCATGTCAATCAATCAATCAAAATCAACCACTCAATCAATGTACTGACTGATCAATGAATCACTTGCTCGGTCAAGGAAAAGAGTGTCTCATACAGGATGAGGGCAAAAAAGTCAAATGATGATGACTGGGCATAAAAAAAAAAAACAAAATGAAAACTTGGGATATAATCATAATAATATTAGTAAAAAAAAAAAAATGAACATTTAAAAGCGCTTACAACAATAACAATGATAGATGAGTAAAAAAAAAAAAACCCTAATACTGCTAGATTCAGATTCAGATTCAGAAAGCTTTATTATCTCTCGTTACGAGAGAAATTACATTTGTGACCACTTCCCTAAAAGTTAAGACATACATATTTACAAACGTGACACTGTAAATTAAAATTACTTTCAAACAATAAAACATGCGTGTAACACAAAATGGGAATTTCAATCCGCAAGCATGCAAAACACACTGACAAAGGCTCACACATGACCAGACAAACACACACACACACACACACGCGCGGTCAAACCTAATTATATCAACTGAAGAAACGTAAAACATATTTAAATGACGCAACATGGGGGGTGAGGGGAGAACAGACACAACCAATTTAATTACTGCGAAAAGAAAAGTAGGGTAGAAACGAATGCACATACCAGGCGTCCATCCATTCAGGAAGTGCTCCGCAAATGTTGCCAAAGCTTTGGCTTTTGCTCCCGTGTTCTTATAGTCTCGGTCTTTTGGATTCCATAACATGGAAATCCCTCCCAGAGGTCCAAAAACATATACGTATCATCCATCGACAGATCGGGTAATTCTTCCCTCGCCGCCTTCTTGAAGATACAATGCATGTTTCTTCCTCCAATCCACGAGAGCACAACAGGCGAGCCCAGTGTTCACAGAACACGATGTGCAAGCCGCGAAAGGGGCGAGAGTCGGCTCGGCGATATCAAGTTCCGGTTTTTTTCGTCGAGCGCAGTCTCGGGCTGTTCAGGCCAAAAAAGGGATCGGGTCGAACAGCAGTTCGGCGAACTCTTTTTCGGGCCTTTCGCCGAGCCCGGCTCGCGCTGTTAAGCCCTCCCCTAAGGAGTGCCCCCGTGTCTGCCACCCCTCAAAACAGCACGGTATCCTCAGGCCACGGTAGTCGCAGTCAGGCAGCGCTCCTTCGCCAATCGCCCCACATCTCCAAGAGCCGTCCCCCGGCGACACAGGCTAGACCCGCCGTCACCCACATGGCTGGAAGGTTGTCTGCGCCGCCCGACACTGATCTCTCACATCAGTGTCCCTCAAAGGAGAGCTGCCACCTCTCCCCTGGCGTCCACTGCTATGCCACACTCGCAGTCACGCAAGGCTGATCGCCGCTGTGGTTAACAAAGTGTGGCGAGGGTCATTTGGGGGTAAAAAGAGATTTTTTTGCACCAACACATAGGAAAACCATTAAAGCATATTATGTTTCACCAGGTTACCTAAATCAAGCTAGAAATGTGTTAAAATGATTTTTTTTCACTCCATGTCATCAATTTTAAGCAGCACCAATTGCGAAAAGTTACTCATTTTCAACAGATAATCGAGTGCACATCCCTCGCAGAGCCCCTGACATGTTGCACATCATTCAAAAGCTCAGTGTGTCTATGTTAAGAATGTGTACACAATTTTCTAAAATAAACCAATCAGAAGGCCTTTATGAGGCATTCAAAGTCTTACACAAATGAAAGCCTTCCAACCAATCAGCAATCAAATACTGAAATGGCCTCAGTAACTCAGCTGTTAACAGCAGAGACGCTGCCTTTCATTGGCCACAGCTCAATGGAATCTACTGCATTTTGCCTTTGTCGTCGCTTCACTCGAAAAATCATTATCATGGATCGACGTATTGTAACGCTGTTAATTTCATCAAAAAGCAGGAAATATTTTCGATTATGAAGGCCAGGGAATTAGTGGCCTTATAAACGAATATTTCACCACCAGCAATAGCAATGAAAAGGAATATTTTGATTCCAACAAAGAAACTGACAGCGAAGCTGACAATCGGATTTCCTCATCGACTTCGACAGGCGTGTGTCAATCTCAGCCTGTTGGACTTGGAATCAAAGATGAAAAAGAAAATTTGGAGCCAGTTGTACGAACTGAAGAAAATGCAGGCCTGTCAGGTATAATGCTCTTGCGATAATGACAAAAATTTGGTGACAGCGACGTATGCAACAGATACAGGTATTAACTGCAATGGGCAGCCTCTGCCAGATCTGCAAATGGCAGAAACAGTTTTCCTGTAACCGCATGCAGACCAAGATGATCATTAAAGCATTCCAGTGCTTATGGCCAACATATTATGTGTGTGTGTGCATGTTTGCAGACAGGAGAGGGAACACAGGTTTTGAACGTCGGGATATAGTGCGTGCATGTGTGCGCGTGTGAGAGGACAAGAGAGATTTCACCCAGGCAACTGAAAACGAAGAAGAATATAATGCACACGCATTTGTTTCTGATAAGGCATGTTTGTTAATTATAAGTATATGCTGTTTTTATCATAGGATGTCATGAATTGTGAGTGCGGTATGTGTTAACACGCAGTGCAAGAAAGCTACCTTTTTCCCCTCCAAGAACCCACTTTTTTTTAATGCTGGACAAAATGAAACTAGAAAATACATATTGATTCAATCAGTTGTGATTAGTGTATCTGTGCTAAGATAACATTAAAAACAAAAAGTATTGATCAGATAAAAAAAAATTTTTTTTTTTTTCATTTTTCAGTGTCCTGAACAGCCACTAAATTCACCAATATATACCTGACTGGAGATAAAATTCAATTATTAAAGTTTTGCAATGATTATTTTGATGGCTTCCCACATTTTCTTAAGTTTACAGCAAAATTAAACCTTGGTTGCTACGGAAAAATGGTTGGAGAAAGTAGGGAAACTTTAAAGCCATTTTTCTTAAAATGGCTACCGTGTTAATCGGACTCTTTGAAGGGTCATAACTTTTTCATTTTTTGACATACAGAAATTCTTTATATATCATTGGAAAAGTCTTTTTCTTCTCTTACTGTTGATATACATATCTTAAGTTCAAAATTCGACTTACCTATCATTTTGTGGAGGTGGTCACATATTTGCATCAACTAGGAATCAATGCCGTTATTTCTCTAAAACTGGCATTCAATAGCTCCCAGCAGAAACTACAAACTGCACTATGACCAATAAATCATGGGGATTGCTACAGTAAGCACACAACAGAACTGAACTCTGTCTTGACCAGTTATCATCATTCATAAGAACTGTCAACAGTTTTCAGCTGATCTGTAAAGCAGCTGGGAGATGGAATATGGAGAACAGAGGGAGCGACTAGTCTGCCAACTTGTTTCTTTGCACCAATTAGTACAACAATCAACAGCCTATTTTTCTACAGCCACATGAAAACTTCCCACTTAATCTGGTGCGTTCTGTCCAACAATGAGAATGAATGGATCCCAACACTGTTAGTGGCTTTTCCCATCCTCCTGAAGATTCTGATTAACAGCACATCACTCAACATATTACACTGTCTGCGAAACATATTTTTCTTTCCTCCACTTCGGTTCAGGCATTGTGCAATTTACAAATACACCAAGTCTCCCCCCCCCCCCCAAAAAAAAAACTTATTCTCACTTTTCCCAGCTCTCCAAGACAGCCACACCCATCTGGTTCCATCCCAGTCCACACGTTTTTTTTTGGTTTTTTTGTTTGTTTTTTTTACTTTCCCTTGTAGAAGGCCACACCTTGTGTGATCCTGTCAAAGCCCCTATGCAAGTCACTAGGCAATCCACCAGACAAAACACTGCTAATCTGCTGGGAGCCACAAATATCCAGTCCCCAGACAAGACACCGACAGTCTGCTGGGAGCCACAAATATCCAGTCCCAAGACACTGACAGTCTGCTGGGAGCCACAATATCCAGTCCCCAGACCACACACAGCCAGTCTGCTGGGAGCCACAAATATCCAGTCCCCAGACAAGACACTGACAGTCTACTGGGAGCCACAAATATCCAGTCCCCAGACTAGACAATGCCAGTCTGCTGGGAGCCACAAATATCCAGTCCCCAGACACTGGGAGCCACAACTATCCAACCCTGAGGCAACCCACTGGAGGAGACCACACCAGTCCACAGTCAACCATGTCGTCAAATTTCTATACAAGCAACCCACCAGATGACATCACTCTGTCCACAGGTATCTATCAATATTCACTCATACACCAACCCACCAGATAGACACTAAACTATAATCCTAAGAAAGCCATCAATATCTAGTCATAATGCAAACCATCAGGGAAGACTACACCACAATCCACAAAAAATATCTATCAAATCATAAAACAACTAGACAGAGGAGACACAACACTGTCCTATAGAGAAGCCATCAATATCCAGTCACAACACAACACTGACCTGCGAAGCCACTACACAAAATCGACAGTGAGCCGTCGATATCCAGTCATAATGCGACCCACCTGGAGACTATACACTAGAAAGCCATCCAGTCAGAAACCATCATCAATATCCAGTCAAAAAGCAGCCCCATCAGAGGAAAAACTACACCATATTCCACAGGGAACTATCTATACTGTGTCCATCACAGGAGATACTACACTACTGCTGAGCAATTTCAGTGGTGTTCAACAGAGTCTGTCAGTTCTGATCCATATACACAGACCATCACTTGAAAAGCCCAAATCACCAAAGATTACATGATCCTAGTGATGCATTTTTGAAAAGAAAAAAAAAGGGGGGGGAAATGCGATTGTTTGCCATGAACACATGTGGAAAGGCGCTGGTGTAGTAGAACTTTTGAAACAAAATGTTGACACCGAAAAGAGTAAATTTTACACAATTGTGTTTTGAGTGTTCCTTCTTCAGTTTTTCCTTTCTATTGAAGTCTATACACAAGTTATAGACAGCTTACATTCATAAATATCTTGTCATTTAAAACGATGAAAAACACAAATCACACGAACTGTTGTAAAGTTCTTCCTCAATAACCTTTCTAAAGCAGTCTACATTTTAGCTGATGTACATGGATTCAGATGAAGGGTTTATCTTGTAGTAAAGAGAGCCATGCTAACACTTTTCTGGCACTGTTTGTGCTTTGTGACATTAGAGCATCTTCACTCCATGTTTACACTTTTGGATTAGTCACACTTTCGAGTCCCTGGTTTACAGAACCCATGCAAATGAGTACTGCCACCTGGATGGCATCACCATGGTCATCCAATGACTGTCCCCCTGAACATGCTAGCATGAACGAGGGCATGTATTCTATCACTGGCATGAACGTGGAGAACCAAGATTCAAGGCACAGAGAGGCCACGAGTGGCTGCAGGTGTTTTTTTTTTTTTTAAAAGACCAATAAGATCAAGAGGCCTTTTATTCTAATCCTGAGATCAGGCTGCTCTATACTTCATTTCACAATACATCCCTCTGTCAATCAGAGGGAGGATAGAGCTACAAAAGAGTAAGGAAAGGAAGCACGTTTCAGGATATGCTACTACTTTTAACTGATCTTTTTTTTTTTTTTAAAGTTCAAATCCCTCTTGCCCTGCATACTGTTCTGCTGGCTGTAGGTAATTTATACCCCCCCCCCCCCCCCCCCCCCCCCCCCCCCAAAATTTCCGTGCTAAGTCAGCCAGCCATATAGTATCCAGCCATCCACATACTGTCCTCTTAGGGCCGTCACATCCAGGGGGGGAAGTGCTGAATAAAACTGCAATAAATGCAGCATCAAGTCAATTTATGTATGCAAGGAGCTGCCTCAAAACTGTCATCTTATTCAAGTTGATTTTGTATTTGGATCTACTTTAAAAAGGAAACCCACAAAATAAAGAAATCTATAACATGCAAAAATTGCTTAGGAATCCTTGTTCGATAAAGTATGTAGAACATACTGGCATCTTCCAGACAATTAGAGACTAATGTGGGCATTGGCTTTCACTCCAATGTAAGAAATTTTCAGTGACTGTTAAATGTAACCTTCCCAAAAACCTTTTTTTTAACAAGAAAAAATATGTCAACAGAGAAACATTGCAAAATTGACAGCTTGTGACCTTTCTCCATAGTGCTGGCATTATCAAAATCTCCAGATTACCAGAATTTGATTGATGTTGCTCTAAGCCCGAACGACAGCTTTGAACCACCCCACTCTCCCAATCCATTTTAGCAACGCGTCTCAACTGACCTGAAATTTATTTTCTCTTCCTTTCTCATACGCACACTTGATGATGCAAGTTTTCCATGTCATGGCAATCACACTTGCCAAGCCGACTACACACACACTATTTTAGGACAGTCTAAGTAGGTCAATTTGCTTATCGCCAAGCCGACTGCAAGGGGTCATATCAGCTGTCACTGCATTGAAGTGAGTAAAAAACAAAAAAAAAAAAAAAAAAAAAAACTCACAACCCTTTACAATACACATAAAAATCACACTTGAAGCTTTGTTTAAAATATTCCGTCTGTTAAACTGTAGATCAGATGAAAAATGTTGTAGTCTCGTTCGTCACGTCTTTAGATGGATTCCCCCGTCTCCTCGACAAAGGTGGCAGTACATCGCAGGTCCTCCAGTCCTCCGTAGAGCTTCCGGGCCACTGGTATTGGGTCGGGCCACGTTTTCTCTCAAAGCCTTTGTGGAGCGGGCAGGACTGCAGCAGATGTTCTGTTGTCTGGCTGCCTGTTCTGCATGGGCACCGCTCTGTGTTGCTGATGAAGTTTAGAGAATAGGTGGTGTTTCAGGCGGTTGTGGCCTGTCCTGAGCCTGAAGATGACTACCTTCTCTCGTTCAGTCAGCCGATAGTACAGGTCTGCTCTGTTGTGGTGTGGATGCTGCTGCTTCCACTTGTTCTGCAGCTTGGCCTTGGTAATGGTCCTGAATTCGGTGTAGTTGGTAGATCTGTCCATCTGCTCTTTTGTAGTGCCCTCCTTTGCCAAGGAGTCAGCAGTCTCATTGCCGAGCATGTTGCAGATGAAAAAAAAATGTTGATCTCCTTCAGATATTTAAAGATCACATCAGGTGAACACCTCTGAACAAGATTTTAGAGGAATCTGCTGTAAAATGTTTATGTTGCACATCATGCAAGTATGAACACTCTAAAAGAATATTTCACTGTCAGTGATACACAACATGGAATACCCAATGAAGCTTCTTCACCTTTTAAAGGATAAGAATGGATGTAAAAAGAGTGGCCTTTATGCGAACAGCACAAGATCTTCTTTACAGTCGTCTTGGGCACATGCATCCCCTGAACTGGTCACATCACCGCGAGTTTGTAGTAGTAGTAGCAGGAACTGACTTTCATTAGCCTAGACCTCAGGGTCTTATCACGTGTCCCCTCTAAAATTCTTTACTTTTGGGTCAGATGGCGTGCTACAATTAATCACTATCTTCATTGCAATCCATCATAAGCATAGAACAGTTCTCTATATTTTGAATCATTATCTAAAAATTCTTAAAGAATACCAGACGCAAATTTAATGTTAGCAGGTAATTCGTTCCAGTGGTTAGCAACTCTATATGAAAATGAAAATTTACATTGATTAATATTACAGTGCTTTATAAAAAAAATCTTTCCTTAAAGACTTCCTAGTACTCGTAAGTTGTGCAACAGAAAAGAAAGTCTCAACGTCAATATCATCATATCCATTAAAGATCTTATAAACTTGAATTAGGTCACCTCTGATCTTTCTTCCCCTCAGCGGGTGCAGATTCAATTATTTCAATCTTTCATTATACGAAAAGTTTTTGCAATGCTTTAACAAATTTGGTAGTTCGTCTTTGAACTTTTGTTAAAATTATTGATTGACGCTTAAAAAAAAAAAAAAAAAAAAAAGGATCCAAATCACATCAGCATACTCCAAATGTGGCCCATCAAAAGCTGTGTATTGATTCAAAGAAGTATATCTAAATAAATAAAACTTTTTTTGTGATACCTAACATTTGGTTAGCTCTACTTACAACTCTCTGTAGGTGGAGGGTCAAATGACAACCTGCTAGAAGATAACACCCCAGTACGTCTTTCTTCAGTAACAACCTCTTATTTGGTGATAAAATATCATTGTCCATCATTTTGTATTCACTATTCTGATTGTTATTCCCGACATGCAACACACCACACTTGGTCATGTTAAAATACAGATTCCACGACTCGGACCACTCTTGCAGTTTGTAGATATAATTTTTTTTTCACTCGTTTCCTTACCCTGTGTAAAACTGGGGAAAAAGTTTCCCCAATGAATGTTTACAATCACGTTTGTCGACGAGCTGGAGGCAAGTGGGCGAACTATTTTCTGCAGTCGCGCACGCGGCGTGCGAGCGCGCTGTGAAGGCGAGGCGGCGCCCTCTTGAGTGCGCATGTACACCAAACCAATGCAACGCGGAGGGAGTGTGCGCGCGGGGTGAAGGAAGGGAAGGAGCAAAGAAAGCACGGCTATCTGGGAAGTGGGGAAGGGGAGAGAACCGAGATGCTGACCAGGCCAACGGTACCGTACGCTACTTCTTTTCTGGGGGGTTTTTTTTTTAGTTTAATTTTTGCTGTTCGTACAAAATCCTTGAAATGCAATACCTTTCCACACCTGCCATCTACCCAACAACCGTCTCTCTCCCCTCCCACTTTAACTTCTCAACCGTCTTCATTATTATGCCGTTGACCAACTTGCGCCATCTCGAAAAAGGTGGGGAATGGTAGGGGGGGAGGAGGAGGAGGGAATTTTTTTTCCCCGCCTGTAATTTGAAGTAGCATGTTCTGTGCCCCGCCTTAACTCAAGTCACGAACACCTGTCGAAGGGCAAAAGTAATTTTGTGTGACTAAACTGGGTCTATAGCAAAATTAAGTCAACTGCAAGTGCAAAAACAGCCAAATTCAACCGTTGCTGGCAAAACGCAATACCCATCTGGGACATGAACAGCTTAGTTGGTAGAGCGGTCCCATATCCCTTGGGTTGCTGGTTCGAAACCTCCATCAGGCCGTTTTCGAGGTTCAGCGAGATTTCCCTCGGCACCGGTACTAACTGCCAAAAGCTTTTCAAATAAGACTAAACAGACATCCTGTGCGCAGAGTTTGAAATTTTTTTTTTTTGCACGCATGAATTTAAAAAAATTTGCACGCACGTTTAAAATCCCATTCTGATTCTGGCTTTCGGAAAAGTAGGCCTTCATGTTCCGGTGATGACGGATGACACGAACACGGGGGAAACAAGGACAACGGTGCAGCAGAGTCTAGCGTGTTGAAGTTGGCTGCCTCCATCAAAACAGAAAAAACTCAAAAAGAGTAAAACTTATTGTGCGACTTACCACGCTCACCGTCCATCCCGTCTGCAAAAAAGTCAAAAGTACACTGGAGAAAAACACGCTGTCGCACGCCCGAACAACCGCTATCCTGATCACTACCGCACGGTTGCTGTCCAATGCAGAAGAGGGCGCGACTGTCGCGGGCTGAATGTTTTTATAGGTTGTCAGTTCACGGGAATCACGTGCCATTTTCGGCTAACGCCCTGTCTGTCTCGCGAGGGCCTAGAATGTTGTCTGCTGCCCGGCTGTGTGAATGTGTGTGTGTGTGTGTGTGTGAAAGGGGGGAGGCTTTGAATCCGGAAAAAAAACAATAGCAGAAACTTAAGAGAACAAAAAACAGCAACAAAACAAACAAAAGAAAACAAAAAAAAACAAAAAACGTTGAACTGAACTGTGTGTGTGTGTGTGTGTTTATTTATCGTTCGGCAACCAGTAGATGTGCAGATATTGCGCGGGAAACCAACTGATGGTAAGGTCCCCCCCCACCACACACACACACACACCACGCACACACGCGTGCTCAAAAAAAAAAAAAAAAAAAAAAGAGAGTGACTTTAAGGGTGAGGAAAGTGTAGGGTGATTGGTGTGTGTCCTAGCTAGGCGAACATGTTCGTCTCCTACCTGTCCCTCCCCTTTCCCCTCTCCCCACACCCTCTCCTCGCCTGTTGCGAACGGGTTATAGGCAACGCTCGAATTCTGCCAACACAGCATCAGCCCATCACAAAGTGGGAAAGTTAATTTTACAACGCCAAGTTCCCGGTGTAACGATCCATTTTAACTCTCCTCCACTTTTTAACTCCCCGGGAGTTAGAATTAGCACGTGCCAATTTTAACTCCCGGGGAGTTAAAACAAACCACGCCAGAATGACTCCCCCCTGATTAACTCCCCCCCCCCCCAAAACATTCAGTTTTGTGTCAGTCACGATATGAGAAATAAACATTTAATATACACCCTCTCCCTCCTCCCTCCCTCTCCCCTCCCCCTCTGTCTGTCTGCCTGTCTTGTCTGTCTGTCTGTCTCTCTCTCTCTCTCTCTCTCTCTCTCTCTCTCTCTCTCTCTTCTCTCTCTCTCTCTCTCTTTCGGTCTCTCGCTCACTCTCTCACTCTCCTTGCTTGTCTGCGTTTTTGCTTGTCTGTCTCTCTAATCTCTCTCCCTCTCTCTTTTGCTTGCATCTCTATCTGCCTGTCTATTTGTTTATCTATCTCAGTGTCTCTGTCTCTAGTGTCTCCCCCCCCCCCCCACCCCCCTCCGTTTTTTTCTTTTGCTCCACCCCTCTCTCTCTCTCTCTCTCTCTCCCTCTCTCTCTCTCTCTCCTTCTCCCTCTCTCTGCATGCTTCTAGTCAGCTTGTTTACTATAATTAGTGTTTATCAAAGACAGATTGCATTAATAGGCTTTTATGTTAGCCTAAGATCTTTATCCATGTCAAGTAAAGTTTTCAAGTGTCATGTGTCAAGTGTCTCTCCGCAGCAGAGAGTGTGTGTGTGTGTGTGTGTGTGTGTGGGGGGGGGGGGGGGGGGGTAGTCCTGGCATAAGGTCAAAGTGCGGGGTCGAAGCGTGTGAGCGAAAGTGTGATATAAGTTTAAAATAGAAACAAATAGCCCCTTTCACCTTCCGGAAATTATATTTAAGAACCTGTTATGAGAAAGGTGGGAGAGAGGGAGATCCAAAGTCACGCATGCTCTACACGTTAAAACCTTTGTACGCAATGTTAGGCCTACAGCGTCAAGTCATTTAAAAGGCAATAAAGATGCAATGAAGCGTCATTTTCTGCTCCTTTACTTACTGCGTAGGTGTGTCATGCTGCCGTTTTGCAGCTTGAAAACCGTTTGTGGTGAGAAAACTGTTAGCATTAGACCCATAAGACATGTTTTTGTGATCTGCATCATAGGGTAGAATTAATGCAGTACGACATGTTGCAAGGGGCTATCATCCAAAGCTGGAATGTGGCTGCCAATGGGACCAAAGATTTCTCTTTCCTTAGCAGATTTTTTCTTGTTATTAACAATGTTTGGATAAGTTCTGATGACTATTTTTGTTTGTGGCACAAACCTATGACTCACTTGTCAGTTGGTTGGTTGTCAGTTGGGCTGGCCCAAAATTGTCGCACATATGATATGGAAAAATCATACTGAATTAATATATTAAAAGACAAATGTGTCAGAAACACTTTCAATCGCTAATAACTCGGCTCTTTCTGCATGGATTTGTGTGTCAGTTTTTTTTCAATGGACTCATTGGAAAACCGCATTTACGAAAATTGAACACTCGTGTCGGTAGCGCGCGTGAGCGCCTGGAAATATTGAAATTGGCAAGTTTTTCGCGAATCACTGAGGTGTTCTGAGTCGATTCGCTTCGGGTTTGTTGAAACAGACTCCTTGAGATGTCGCACGAACATTGCGGTCAGTATGTCTAGCGCACATGTGCGCAAAACCTGCGACGTGCACAAAGCGCGTAAAATAAGCAGGGGTCCAAAATCAGCGGGTTCCCCCCCCCCCCCCCCCCCCCCCCCCCAAATAACTCGGGTGTTTCTGCGTCAGTCGATTCATGTTGGCTTTGTTGCAAAAGACTCCTTGGGACGTTGCACGAACATTGTGGTTGGTAGCGTGCATGCCTGCAAAGCGCGCAACATGCACGAAGCGCGCAAAGTAGACTTAATCAGGGGTGCTTGCGCGAGAGGTGGTGTGTGTGTGTGTGTGTGTGTGTGTGTGTGTGTGTGTGTGTGCGCGCGCGCGCGCGCGCGCGCTTGAGTATGCTTGCTTGTGTGCTTCAGCACTTATGTGTATCTATATACGTGAGTGTATGTTTGCAAATGAGTGGTTCAACTGTGTATAGATGTCTCCGGACTTATGATTATAATCGCAAACATCGTGTGTACGGACGTTCCTCCGCCAATTTTTACCCAGTCGCGAAGCTTAAACTGGTATAGTTTTCACCTTGTTCGTCCGTCGTCGGTCCGTCCTTCCGTGTTCAAATTTGCTCAAAATGCATAATTCGACTTATCAATGTGTTTGAACAAAAAACGATTTGCCGGCTTGTTTGTTTCTTTGTTCGTCTGTGACAGCAAGAAATAAAAAGGGGAGGGGGGGGTCATTTTTGGCCTGTACCATTTTAACTCCCGGGAGTCAAAATATGCACGTGCACAGAATGACCCCCAAGCCTCCCCACCCTCCTTTCGAGTTATAGAATGATTGAGACAAATATTTTTTGAGACTTGTATTAGTGATGCCTTACAAAGCGAATTCCACTCAGCACTCTGAAAATCTTACACTATAAATCTAAAGAAATAAGGGGGGGGGGGGGGGGGGGGGGGGGGTAATTTTTTTGCCTGTACCATTTTTACTCCCGGGGAGTTAAAATTAGCCATGTGCCCAGAATGACCTCCCCCTCCCTGACCCCTCCCCCCTTCAAATGATAGAACGATTGATTGAGAGAAATATGTTTTGAAAATGTATTGTTTTAGTGATGCCTTACAAAGGAAATTTCATACAGAAATCTGAAAATCTGACACTATAAAATCTCAAGAAATAAAGGGGTGGGGGTCATTTTCGGCCTGTACCATTTTTACACCCTTTGAAATTATAGAATGATTGAGAGAAATATGTTTTCAAACTTATATTAGTGATGCCCTACAAACCAAATTTCACCCAGCACTCTGAAAATATAAAACTATAAAATCTCAGGAAATAAAGGGGGGGAGGGGGGGGGGGTGTCATTTTTGGCCTGTACCCTTTAAACTCCCGGGTGTTAAAATATGCTGCTTGTGCCCAGAATGTCACCCCCCCCCCCCCCTCCCCCTATCCCCCACCCACTATTCAAAGTAGGGCATGACGAGAGAGAAATAACGTTTCGAAACTTCTAATAGTGATACCTTACAAAGCAAATTCCACCCAGCACTCTGAAAATCTAATGCAATAAAATCTCAAGAATTATAAAAGAAAAAAAAAGGGGTAGGGGGGGTGCATTTTCGGCCTTACCATTTTAACTCCCGGGGAGTTAAATGGTACAGTCCGAATACCCCCCCCCCCCAACAACACACACACACACACACACACACACACACACACACACACACACACACACACACACACACTTCCCCTTATTGATTGAGATTTTATAGTGTTAGATTTTCAGAGTGCTGAGTGAAATTTGCTTTGTAAGGCATCACTAATACAAGTTTCAAAACATATTTCTCTCAATCATTCTACAATTTGAAAATGGGGCGAGCAGGCAAAGGGGGGCGGGGGGGGGGGGGGGGGGGGGGGGGGGGTGTCATTCTGTGCACGTGCATTCTATAATTTGAAAACGCAGTGGGGATGGGAGGGGGTCATTCTGAGCACGTGCCTATTTCAACTCCCCGAGAGTCAAAAATGGTACAAGCTGAAAATGATCCCCACCCCAACCCCTTTATTCCTTGAGATTTTATAGTGTCAGATTATCAGTGTTGGATGAAAGTTGCTTTGTAAAGCATCACTAATATAAATTTCAAAACCTTTTTCTCTAAATAATTCTACAATTTGAAAATGGAGCTGGGGGGGGGGGGGGGGGGGGGGGGGGGGGGGGGGGGGGGGGGGGGGGGGGGGGGGGGGCATGTGCCTATTTCCACTCCCCGGGATTTGAAATTGTACAGTCCGAATAAGACCCCCCCACCCCCCCCCCCCCCACACTTCCCCTTTATTTATTGAGATTTTATAGTGTTAGATTTTCAGAGTGCTGAGTGAAATTTGCTTTGTAAGGCATCACTAATATAAGTTTCAGAACATATTTCTCTCAGTCATTCTACAATTTGAAAATGGGGTGGGGAGGCAAGAGGGATCGGGGAGGGGGTGTGTTCATTCTGTGTAGGTTTTTTTTTCCTGGGTGAAATTCGCATTGAAAGGGAATGCTAAATATAACTTCCAAAACATCTCTCACTCATTCTATAATTTTTGAAACCGGGGTGGGGAGGGGACAGGGTCATTCTGGGCACGTGCCTATTTTAATTCCCTGGGAGTCAAAATGGTACAAACTGAAAATGACCCCCCCCCCACACACACACACACACACACACCTTTTATTCCTTAAGATTTTATAGTGTCAGATTATCAAAGTGCTGGATGAAAGTTGCTTTGTAAAGCATCACTAATACAAGTTTCAAAATCTTTTTCTCTAGCTAAATAATTCTATAATTTGAAAATGGAGCTGGGGGGGGGGGGGGGGGGGGGGGGGGGGGGGGGGGGGGGGGGGGGGCATTCTGGGCATGTGCCTATTTTAACTCCTCGGGAGTTAAAATGGTACAGTCCGAATATGACCCGCCACTTCCCCTTTATTTATTGAGATTCTATTGTATTAGATTTTCAGAGTGCTGAGTGAAATTTGTTTTGTAAAGACATCACTAATACAAACTTCAAAACATATTTCTCTCAATTATTCTACAATTTGAAAATGGGGCGGGGAGGCAAGGAGGGGGCGGGGGGGGGGGGGGGGGTCATTCTGTATTCTGTGCACGTGGCTATGTTAACTCCCCGGGAGTTAAAATGGTACTGGCCGAAAATGCCCCCCCCCCCCCCCCCCCCCCCCCCCCTATTCAGATTATTTCAGATTGTTTTCCTGGGTGAAATTCGCATTGTAAGGCAATACTAATACAACTTTCAAAACATTTCTCTCACTCATTCTATAATTTGAAAACGGGTGTGTGTGTTGTGTGTGTGTGTGTGTGTGTGTGTGGTGTGGGGGGGGGGGGGGGGGGGGCATTCTGGGCACGTCGACCACATGCACGTATACAAACACACTTAAGCACACAAGCATGCACGAAACACACACACACACACACACACACACACACACACACACACGCGCGCGCGCGCGCGCGCGTGCGCACTCACATTTACAGATTTCTGTTTTTTAGTGGTAACACACAGAGTACATGATGCTGAATCGGTCGTGGTAGACTATCGATTTCGACAATGTCAATGTGCAGATGACCTTCTCCATGGGCACGATGGGGGGGATGCTGAATACCCGTCATAAAAACGGGTACTTGTATTGCTGTGAAGATTTGTTATAATGGCAACACCAAACTTCGCTGCAAATTCGAATAAAATCGGTTC
>JADBJO010000031.1:1372500-1392500 GCA_016801955.1 Conus betulinus | reverse complement strand
CGACAATGACGCAGATGGTTTGGAAAAAAAAAAATCGACGGGATTAAAAAAAAATCGATCAGTAATACGGAAAGGCCAGGATCCATCTGTTATACAGAAAGATTATAGATAGATCCTTCATCAATACACCAGTGCGAACACTAACGATTGATATAGAAAGACTGGCTAGCATCCTTCTGCGATGAAGATGAAGGATTAGGATCCGTTGTTGATACACAACGGTTAGGATCCCACAACGAAACAATAGGCATAGGATCCACCAATGATGAGAAGAGATGGGATCCGCCAAAGACACAGGAGGGCTGGGACACGTGTCAGATTCTGAAGGGCCAAGTTCCTCCATTGACACAGAAAGGCTGGGGACAGTCAGTGATAGCTTAAGGGACAGGATCCGTCAGTGATGCAGAGGGACTTGGATCCGTCAGTGATCCAGAAGGGCAAGGATCCGTCAGTGACGTAGAACAGCTAGGATCCGTCGGTAATGCTGAAGAGGTAGGATCGTCAGTGATACAGAAGGGATAGGATCTATCGTTGACATAGGTCTGGAATCTGTCACTGATACAGAAGAGCTAGGATCCGTCAATCATGCAGACAAGACAGGATATGTCTGTCGTACAGAAGGGCCTAGATCCGCCGGTGATACAAAAGAGCTAGGATCCGTTAGTGACACAGAAGGACCAGGATCCGTCAGCAACACAGAAGGGGTAGGAACTGTCGATGGTACAGAAGGGGTAAGGATCTGTCACTGGTATAGAAGGGGGTAGGATCTGTCAATGGTACAGAAGGGGGTAGGATCTGTCAATGGTACAGAAGGGGTAGGATCTGTCACTGGTATAGAAGGGGTAGGATCTGTCAATGGTACAGAAGGGGTAGGATCTGTCAATGGTACAGAAGGGGTAGGATCTGTCAATGGTATAGAAGGGGTAGGATCTGTCACTGGTATAGAAGGGGTAGGATCTGTCAATGGTACAGAAGGGGTAGGATCTGTCAATGGTACAGAAGGGGTAAGGATCTGTCAATGGTATAGAAGTACAAGGATCTGTCAATGGGACAGAAGTACAAGGATCTGTCAATGGACAGAAGGACAAGGATCTGTCAATGGGACAGAAGGACAGGGATCTGTCAATGGGACAGAAGGACAAGGATCTGTCAATGGGACAGAAGGACAAGGATCTGTCAATGGGACAGAAGGACAGGGATCTGTCAATGGGACAGAAGGACAAGGATCTGTCAATGGGACAGAAGGACAGGGATCTGTCAATGGGACAGAGAAGGACAGGGATCTGTCAATGGGACAGAAGGACAGGATCTGTCAATGGGACAGAAGGACAAGGATCTGTCAATGGGACAGAAGGACATCTGTCAATGGGACAGAAGGACAGGGATCTGTTAATGGGACAGAAGGACAAGGATCTGTCAATGGGACAGAAGGACAGGGATCTGTTAATGGGACAGAAGGACAAGGATCTGTCAATGGGACAGAAGGGGTAGGGATCTGTCAATAGGACAGAAGGGGGTAAGGATCTGTCAATGGTACAGAAGAGATAAGGATCTGTCAATGGTACAGAAGGGCTAGGATCTGTCAATGGTACAGAAGGACTAGGATTTGTAAGTGACACACGAAGCCTACGATCAGTAAGTTATAGGGAAGAATTATGATCCGTCGGCGAAAAAAAGAAGAGTTGGGGTCAATCAGTGACGCGGAAAAGTATCAGATCCCTCATAATTTTGAGGGACTGGAAACTGTCACTGACCTAGAAGAGCCAGGATAAGTCGTTGATACAGAAGGAGTAGGATCCGTCCCTGATACAGAACTGCTAGGATCCGCTGGTGACACTATGGAGAGTAGTATCCGTCATGGACACAGAAAGGCCAGGATCTGTCAAGGACACAGAAGGGCCAGGATCTGTCAAGGATACAGAAGGGCCAGGATCTGCCAAGGATACAGAAGGGCCAGAATCCGTTGTTGATACAGAAAGGCTTGGATTTGCCACT
The DNA here is from genome assembly GCA_016801955.1 of Conus betulinus. NCBI lineage: Eukaryota > Metazoa > Mollusca > Gastropoda > Neogastropoda > Conidae > Conus > Conus betulinus. Next base: position 1,390,505 of record JADBJO010000031.1, on the reverse strand, counting down.
GATTCAGAAGGACTAGGATCCGTTATTGATGCAGAAGGGCTGGGATCTGTCAGCGATACAGAAGGACTAGGATCCGTCTGCAATACAGAAGGACTAGAATCCGTCAATGATACAGGAATAGGATCCGTCAACGATACAGGAATAGGATGCGTCAGTGATACAGAAGGGTTACGTTCCATGAGTGGTACAGAAGGACTGTGATCTGTCGGTAATACAGAAGGACTAGGATCCGTCTGCAATACAGAAGGACTAGGATCCGTCAATGATATAGGACTAGGATCCGTCAACAATACTGGACTAGGATCCGTCAGTGATACAGAAGGGCTACGATCCATGAGTTGTACAGAAGGATAGTGATCCGTCGGTGTACAGAAGGACTAGGATCTGTCAATGATGCAGGACTAGGATCCGTCAACGATACAGTACTAGGATCCGTCAGTGATACAGAAGGGCTACGATCCATGAGTGGCACAGAAGGATTGTGATCTGTCGGTGTTACAGAAGGGCTAGGGTCAGTCAATGACGCAGACAGACCAAGATACCTTAATAATTCAGACAATCTGGACTCCGTTTGTGATACAGATGGGCCAGAACCCGTCACTGATGGAGAAAGGCTGAGATCCCCCAATAATTTAGAAGGACTGGAATGTGTCTGTGATACAGATGGACCGGCATCCGTCTCTGGTGCTGAAACGGGATCGCTCAATAATGTAGAAGGGCCGAAATTCGGTTGTGATACAGGTGGACTGGGTTCCGTCACTGAGGCAGACAAGCTGAGATCCCTTAATAATTTAGTGGGCTGGAATGCGTCTGTGGCTTAGACGTACTAGCGTCGGTCTCTGGCGAAGGAAGAAAATCCCTCATTAATATGGAATGCTTGGAATGAGTCTGAAGCACAGACGTACTAGGACCCGTCTGTGGCGCTGAAAGAAGTTTCCTCAATAACGTAGAAGGCCTGGAATGAGTCTGTGTGAGACGGACGCACTAGCACCCGTCTGTGGCGCTAAGGAAGTTTCTTCAATAACGTAGGCCGGGAATGAGTCTGTGAGACAGACGCACTTGAACCCGTCTCTGACGCTAAAGGAAGTTTCCTCAATAATGAAGAAGACCTGGAATAAGTCTGTGAGACTGACGCAATAGCATCGGTCTCTGGCGCTAAAAGAAGTCTGCTCAACAACGTAGAAGACCTGTTGGACGGGTTGTTCTCCGTTGGATGATTTTGGGGATGCATCTGGTACCTCGGCTGCGGTTGGCTGTTCACCAAAGACTGGCGATATTGAATGATTCGTTCTCGTTCTTTCCACACCGCATGTCTGCAGCAGTTAAAACTGACGCCTCAGGTCGGCATGTCTGTCGAAAAGTGCCCGTATGAATGACGCTGATTTTCCCCTCAGAGGTTTGAAGTTGGCGCAAAATTGGCCATATTCCGTCAATTTTTCAGCCGTTCTTCGCCCGTGTTTCCTCTTTGGTTTTACGTCACACAGGTTTCTCCGTAATTCTGAGGCGATTTCACTGATTTCGTATTCAAAGTATATGTCGATGTTCTAGGGTGTTCTGGGGCTGGAAACTGGGGCTATCGCTGGAGTCTTTTGGACATTTAGGAGAAGAGCCACCGGATGCTTCACTGTCAGCAGTTGGTGGGCTGTCGAATGTCAGTTTAGAAACCGTGGATCCCTGGGCCTGTAAACGAGCCTGTTTCTCCGGAGATCCTTCAGACCGGGTTTTGGAAGGTGAAGGCGTTTTTCTTGGCTCTCCTCACTATGGGTGTCGTAGGGGGAGGCATGAGTGTTAGATCCTCCGCCATCAGCTGATCGCCAAGGAAAGGCTGCAGAAGTTCAGCAGGGAGGTCTGGTGGACTTCCCTCAAGGTCTGGTAAGAACGAAGGTCCAGGGCCTTCTGTGACGCCTGGGCCTTCTCCACTGATGGAAGCTGTCGCAAATCTCCCAGGCTTATCGCCCATATCGTTGCCGCTAGGATTTGCGATAGGCTCTGCCAGGTTTGAAAAGTTCTCATTACTCTTGTCAGGCGATAGGAAAGTAGAAATTGACGGCAATTTGCACTGAGATTGTTGTGCTGCGAAGCTCTCTGTCTTGGGCTCTATGATGTTGTACGTAAAAGGCGTCTGAAAGATATCGCCGCTGTAAATTCCACCGCCTTCTCCCTGGTACTGCTGATCATTTGACATTGCATTTGTTGGCATTTGAAGACCTTGCGATGAGAATGACGGATTGTTCGTAAATGCACCAGCTGTTCCCTTGTCGTCGAAACGATCATCCACCCCTTCACGTGGTTCAGCCAGAGACAGAAATCCTTCGATCAGAGCTTTGTATCTTTCAGGATTTTCCCCCTGTTCGCCGCTGCTGGCAGTCTCCATATACTGTTTAAAAATGCTCATACCTTTCCTCACCAAATGTTGGGTCTCCCTCGTCTGTCACGGGTCCTGTCGACGAAGGAAGGAACGGGCCACCTTCTACCAAGAGATCTTCGGACCGCGGATCACGGGACTGCTGACCCGGTGACTTCGCCATTTCCTGACTGGAGTCTGGGAAAGAGAGGCCGTGCGCACTGTAGTTGAAATCAGTGTTGCCATACGTCACCCTCGGAGCCGGCAACCAGGTGGAATCTGACGCTAGGCTCTCAGGCAACACAGTGAAGTCGCTGGGATTCGCCTGTTCCAGTGTCTGGGCTGCCTGATAGACTGGTGATAAAGCAGATGGCGGGGCGTCGGGGATGTGGGGACCCACGGCTGTTCTGGGTATTGCCTCGTCCCCGCTGGAGAACTGTGCCAAAGTTGTTGTTCCATCCGTGGATTCTCCCAGGCTCGCAATGCTGGAAGTTCCGGTTTCAAATTCTGAACTCGTCCACGTAGTCGAAAGGACGGCAGCCGTGGCAGAGGTACCCACGGTCGTGGATGCTGGTTCATGAGATGCCGGGAAATACCCTACGCGGCCAGATACGACCGCTGTTAGGGGCAGCATGGCACAACCGTCGCTTTCATTAGACTCGGCTACACCTGCAGAGGCAGAAACGGACCCGACAGTGACGTCAGAAGCAGCGGTAGAAAGCGGGCTAAGCGTTGAGATGATGACGTCGAGGGGGACGTTTAGGGCCTCGTTGGCGGTGGTGACGTCACCTGCCGATGACGGCAGATCGGTCACGGGAGTGGAGTCTCCAGTGCGGTAATGTGCAGCCTGCCCTTGGTCTGTGCCGATGCTGACTGGCAGGGGCGCCATGGGTGCCGTGCCCATAGCCACTGAAATAACACGACACAAAGGTCAGGGCAACACCGACAAGGACGATCGAAGGAGGTCATCAAGCGTTTCTGCTGTTCTCATTGCTTCAGGCCTTACGAAACGAAGAGCTCAACCAATCGCCAACGTCCTAAATGTGCAGTTCCCCAGAGAGAGAGAGAGAGAGAGAGAGAGAGAGAGAGAGAGAGAGAGAGAGAGAGAGAGACAGACAGACAGACAGACAGACAGACAGACAGACAGACATAAACGAGGAGGAGAGAGAGAGAGAGAGAGAGAGAGAGAGAGAACTCTTTATCCACAGACACCATCGACGCAATACACATGGACCTTCTTTCTTGTTTACAACATGTCAAGTACCACTCCAAAGTAGTGAGTGAAACTCCATCGTTGCCACATCATCAGAAGGGAAAGAAGGTGGAGTGGGCAGGACAGTGGATGATGAAGAAGATGGCGTATGTCCCCAGTATGTCCCCAAATTCCCCTCTCTCCATTTCCCCATCCGCTTTCACGCCTCCGATTTCGTCTTCACCAACCAATGTCTTCATTTTCAGTGGCCATCGACCGACTGATAATGAAGATGTATTTTGTTTTTTTTTTTTTTGTTTTTTTTTTTTTTTTCTTTTTTTTTTTTTTTTGTTTTTTTTTTTTTTTTTTTTTTTTTTTTTTTTTTTTTTTTTTTTTTTCTTTTTTTTTTTTTTTTTTTTTCTTTTTTTTTTTTGGGGGGGACAGGGACATAGAGGACTAAGTAGGATAAAGGGGCAGGGTGAAAGGGGAGGGAAGGCGGTGGGAGGGGGAGAAGGAGGCGTGAGGGGGCTCGTCCTTTTAAGAGTTTGTCGCTGCTTTGTCTCTACAGTTTTCAATCATGAATGTCGCGCCTTCTCCGTTCACTAGAAACGAAATTTGCTCTCTCTCTCTCTCTCTCTCTCTCTCTCTCTCTGTCTCTCTCTCTCTCTCTGTGTGTGTGTGTGTGTGTGTGTGTGTGTGTGTGTGTGTGTGTGTGCGTGCGTGCGTGCGTGTGTGCGTGGTGTGTGTGTGTGTGTGTGTGTGTGTGTGTGTGCCTTGTGCAAATCTCTCTCTCTCTCTCTCTCTCTCTCTCTCTGCCCTATACGAAATTCTCTCTCTCTCTCTCTCTCTCTCTCTCTCCTATACGAAATCTCTCTCTCTCTCTCTCTCTCTCTCCTCTCTCTCTCTCTCTCTCTCTCTCTCTCTCTCTCTCTCTCTCTCTCTCTCTCTCTCTCTCTCTCTCTCTCCTCAAACCGATGAGGAAAACGAACCTTCTTTCTGTGAACCATATGCTGTCTGTTGCTAAACTTCAATCCAACTTGGTTCGGTCCGCGTGTGAAGACGACTCGCACACGAACTCAGTGGTAGGGAGCAACTGTTTCCAAGATTTTCGTTCACAAATTACCAAACAACCCACGCATTTTCACTTTTTTTTTCATCCAGAGTCCATCTTCTGAATCTGACAATGAACGTGCCTTTAGTGATTGGTTTGCTTGATGAAAATATCGCATGAGGTAGATGTGAACTGTCCTTTTGCTATGTCGGTGTTGAAAATCGCCACGAATGCCCCGGAATTTTTTTAAACAGTTTATTATATTTTATTTTTATCATACTTATGACCAGCAAAATCAAATTATTATGAAACATTTCATAGCACAGGGTATAAGAAAAAAAAAAAACAGTAAAAAATCTACGAGATATCTCAATAAATGAATGAGTAGTGAACAGATGAGTGAACCTACTGCGAAAAGCCAAATTTGGCCCCGGCAACGAATGCCCCGGAATCATACAGAAGGGGGGGAAAAAAAAATCCCTTTCGGACCCCCCCCCCCCCCCCCACACACACACACACACACACACACACACACACACACACACGCCACTTGTTGAACTAAATTATTGAAATCTGCTTGCTTTGTATGCAACCACCAATGTTTCAATGTCTTGCTGAGCCATTCTGAGTTTTGTCTGCGACCACATTGACTTTACTACCTGACTGCAAGAAGCTTTTGTGCAGGTCGGATGGCCGGGGGGGGGGGGGGGGGGGGGGGGGGGGGGGGGCAGAGTTGGGTCGAAAGGAAACGTTTTATTACTACCTCCATTCCCAATGTCATTTATTTTCTTTCTTTCTCCCACTCCCATCTCTACCACCTGGCCTCCTATCCGCCGCTTTGCCCATCTCCCCAACCCCCTCCATTTTTTTCATTGTGAAAATTCATTTCCCTCAATATTAAAGGGCTATTTCATGTGGAGGTTGGATCCACCTTTACGTCAGTAAGAGAAGATAATAAGTTTACGGTCAGCAGCTTTCTGTGTTAACCGTTCGTTTTCATTCCGTCTACTTTCTCTTGGAGGAGAAATGTGGATACTGACTGTATGTTTCCATGCTATTTTCAAAATATTCCCCATGTTCATTTTCCCTTGGTTATAACTGTCCAAAATTCAAAAGATGAAAGGGGTTCCATAAATGTTTCCTTTCTCCATTTATCTTCTTGCCGACATGACTATGTTAACCGGCGATTACAAATCCAGAACACCCGGCTCCATCACCAAGATGCTTCACACTCTGCAACTGCCAACACTCCAGCATCGCAGACGTGATCTACGCCTCATCTTCCTCTACAAGGTGGTTGAGGGGTTGGTACCGGCCATACCATCTGCTGAGTATCTAACTCCACACAGACCAGGACGACTCATAAGACCACGAACATCTGGCGACAACCATACCACCAGTGCGATCTGTGACTGCATAAGAAACAACACGAACATTCCAGGTCAGCAGACGCCAGACAGAGCAGTTCCAACAGTCATTCTTTGTCAGTGCAGTAAGAGACTGGAACCATCTAGAAGAAAACATCGTGAGAGCACCACCTGTTGAAAGTTTCAAAAGACTGATCTCATACCCGTCGCGATAATGCCATAAACCTTGGCGACAGCGACGTATACTACAGATACAGATACAGACACAGATACAGGATGCAGCACAAACACCAAACCAACATGCATGCAAAGAACAGGTCTGGCCGTGACGTCCTCGCTTTAGAGGGAAACAACCCTTCTGATAACATCAAGCTAGGGGCCAGAAAGAAGGTCTCAAGATGCTGCTTCACTGTCTCAGTAGTACAATTCTGATTTCAGTCAGTCGAACAACAAAAAAAAGAAATGTTGCCCATTTTAAACCCGTTTTCATTCTGGTGGTAAGAGCGCCGTGTTTGATAGGTTCCCTCTCTCCCCCCCCCCCCCCCCCCCCCCCCCCCCCCCCCCCCATTCTCCCCCACCCCCTCCCCACCATCACCCGTCCTCTTCACAAGGGATGGTTCTCCCCGTTTCCTGTTTCACCTGTACTGAGTGTGGGGTGGACTGAGACCTGTGTAGCTGGCTAAAAGGAGGCCACAGGTAAAACAGTAGATCATGTATTATCGGAAAGATGCTCGATGAATAATTCTGAAGCTTCTTTCCGTCGGTCGATTTATCGTTTCTCTCCCCCACCCCCGCCCCCCTCCTTCTATCCATCGAGCGATCATCTTCTGTTACCGATACAGCCCCTGCCACATCCAAATGTGGCTCCTGCTCAGACCGTACTTACCTGCTGTCAGTTAGCTTGCTGATACGTCGAATGGGAAGACGGTGGAAATGACCAATGCTGTATCCACAACGAGTTATAAACAACAATACAACAAAAAAAAAAACAGACGTCCCTGGTAAAACGCACGTGTGAACAAAAAACTTGAAGAGGAAGTTCGCAGCTGTTCTACTCTTCAGCGATGTTCACGCACTCAGTGGACAAACTGGCAGGGAAGGCGTGATGATGGGTGTGGGGGGAAATGGAAGAGTGATCATGATGGCGCTGACATCTGATCACATCGCTATTTTTTTTTTTCTTCTTCTTCTTCTTCTTCTTTTTTTTTTTTTTTTTTTTTTTTTCTTTTAAATTTTTTTAAACGACATCTGTATAGATTTCGGTCTCGCGAACGACATGGTAGTGAGAATGGTGAGGGATCTTCCTGCAATTAGAGGAGGTTATCATGCAGTCACCTCCCCCCCCCCCCCCCCCCCCCCCCCCCCCACACTTTTAAAACGCCTTAACACCTTTATATAGATTTTAAATCAGATAACATCATTTAGAGAATGCAAATTAACATAATAATTCAGAGTCCTTTTTTTTTTTTTTTTTTTTTTTTTTTTAGATTCAGAATACCCAGCAGCAGTTCATCAAAACGATTTCCTTCCGTCACTGTGATAGATTTGGTGGCGGGAAAGTAAGAAATGCAAGCATCACGATGTGTTGACGTCCAAACAATGGGGGGTCCGATTACACATCATTGTCCAGTACAACGTGGTCTTTACACACACACACACACACACACACACACACACACACACACACACACACAAAATGAATCGATCCAAGATTATCACACGAACTCACTTTGTCACACACACACACACACACACACACGCCACGGAAGACCTCAGATATACAATATTCACATAATTGTGTAAAAGCTTGTGATACACTGCATTCGGATATAATAATTGAGAGAGTTTAAAGTCAAATCAAATCCAGATCAATTACGTCTTTGATGTTTAAGATTCGTCTAAATGCTCTCAAAACAAAATTTTGTAGAGATATTATTTGTGTTTGTGGAGTCAAAATTTCTACGAATCATCTGCTTCAGCACTGTCCTGCCATCAAAGCTCAAAAATGGAGGCACTGCGCTCAACCATCGAAATCCGATAACATTACAGAAAATAGTTAATGACCTAGATCTTCTTAAGTTGTTTTCAGAAACTTTGCATTCTAGTTCTGTTGGTATTTTTCTTTGATTGTTGTTGGTAATGTTGAGATTATTTGTGTGTTTGCAGAGCCCCAAAACTTAAGTATGGCACTGATGCTACACATTTACTCAAAAACTCTTAACACTTTAAAGAATCTCTCCTATGCAATTTTTTTTTTTTTTTTTTTTTTTTTTTTGTTAATGTCACTTGAGGGTGAAGAGACGTTAAATCAAAGTACTACTACTACTACTACTACACACGCCACGTGAGTCAAAACAAAAGCATCTCGATATTGACGTCAGCGCAAAACAACGTCATCACAGGCGCGGAGATTCCGCTATGGTGGCATGGTGGAAGAGGTGCAATGCTGCTGGTCGTGTCTGCTTGCAAGTTCCGTGCGTTGGGACAAAACGTAGGACCGGCCCGGGCCTAGACAAGCGTAGACAGCAAAAGGATAAGAACCGGACCATTCGTGCTCTCTTGGTAGTACGTTTCATTTGGGTTGGACTCTGCTGCTCGATTGTCTCACTCAGGACTCAGGACTATCACTGTCATTGATTCAGTTTGTTGATCGACGAGCACGGTTACAGAGGAGTCCCACCACAAGACTAACTAAATCCACGGATATACATATCTCTGAATTCACGATTTTTTTTTCTCCAAATCTGTAAACATTCAAATTTTCAGTCAGAATTTTTTATGGACGGAAATTCAAAACATCGTCATCAGCCCAAAAAAAAAAGGGGGCTCAAAAGATGGAAATGAAACGCCAATTCTCAGGACAATGAAGTTTCATGGGGACAGTCGTCTGAATCTCTTCCACTTTTTCCATCAAGACAGCGGATATGGTAGACGGAGGACAGCGTGGAGAGAAATTAAACGAGCCAACGATCACATTCAACAAAGGTGTCGCATGGTAAGTCGGAGTATGGGTCGAAATACGTGGCAATCCTGGGGTTCCACGCCAATTTAAAACCTTATCAGAAAAACGTCCCATTAAAAAAAAAAAAAAGGAAAGAAAAAAAAAAAAAGGCTATTTTCGTCAAACAACGAAGCCGATTATATTGCGATATGCGAAACCTGTGCGATAGTTTTGGCCTTTGTGAAACATATTTGGGATGCTTTGTTAGTTTGTAATGAATCCATTTTGATCTTTTACCGAAAGGAATGCAGTGAAGAGAAAATGTCTTTGAACGCGAGTCAGCATCGAAAGTTGGAGGCTCATAAATGCGTAAACTCTCTGTTTGCATGAAATGCCTGATATCATCATTTCTTTCAAAAATGTTTCTCACTCTCACACACACACACACACACACACACACACACACACACACACACACACACACACTGAAATCCTCAAATAGCAACCCTACTAGAGACTACACCCACAGCATACATTCAGGCCTTAGAACTCTCTCTCTCTCCCCCCTCCCCAACCTCTCCCACCCTCCCTCTCTCCTCTCTTCTCTCTCCCCCTCCCTCCTTTTCTCTCTCCTTCCCCTCCCCCCCCCCCCCTCTCTCCGGCCCTTCCCCACCCCCCCTCTCTCTCTCTCTTGGTTGGTTTCCTCTTCTCTTCCAGGGTATGCAGGCCCGTGACTCGTGCCAGCCGAACCTGCTGCACCAGAGGGAATGCCGGGAGCAGAGCCAGCACACCTCACACGCCCAAGCCGGCCACCACCACCACCAGCGGAGCCCCTGCTTGACGGCAGACCACCACGCCCTGCACCTGTCCGGCTGCTGTGGGGACCCGCTCCGGCAGGCCGTGGGGGGAGAGGCTGCGTCCACTGCAACGCAGTTGTCTCCGGACCGATCTCGCCGCCGCTGCCGGAGCCGCTTCCTGGAAGATGGTGGGAAAGGAGGGTGTGTGTGTGTGGCGTGGGGGGTGATGGGAAAAGTGTGTGTGAAGTGTGTGTGAGGGGGGAGGAGGTTGTGTGTGTGTGTGTGTGAGAGAGAGAGAGAGAGAGGGGGGGGGGGGGGGGGGTCCTTCGCTCACAGCTATGTCCAGATTCTGTTCCTGTCGTTGCCTCAAAACATTGTCAGAGCAGTCCCACAGGTCCGTCCTCGTGTAGGCCATTCGCCAGAGGAGGCTCTTCTGCACTGCTGCCGCTGCTGCTGCTGTTGCTGCTGCTGCTGCATGTCACTTCGGTGGTGTTCAGTGGTGCCTGTTTTGATCCTGTTCAGCACTAAAGATACCCACCTACGGAAGCTTCCTCCCTCTCACCCTACTAACCCGATCGCTCCCCACCCCCCCCCCCCCCCCCCCCCCCCCCCCCTCCCCCAGCCCAGCCCGATCCTCTCCCTGCTGACGACGAGAACTGCTTTAGTCGCACAGCCGGCGTTAGCGAGCCCCCTCCCCCATCCCCTCCTTCCACGAGGAGGGAGATCACAGCCTCATCCGTTCAAGCAGTTCTGAAGACAGTTCCGAAGACCCCTTGACTCTGAAGACATCGACATCTTGGTCATCACACGTGCCACAGACTTTGAACCATTTAGGAAACAAGCAGACAAACAAAAACAACATATAATGATTAACGATGAACCCAAGAGCATAACACAAGAGTTACAGAGCGCTTTCTACTTCACTTCCTCGCCTATTCTACTCCAAGAAGGCACACACTGGCTGGTCATCCAGTGTTTTACAACTGCCGTGAAGGAAGAAAACTCTGATACAAAACAAGGTTTGGGGGGGAAATATTGCATGATTTTTTTTTTTACAACACTAATCCCCCCCCCCCCCTCACCCACCCCCCCCCCCCCAAAAAAACGAAAAGAAAAAGAAAAAAAAAACACCTTCCAAGACACTTAGATGTGGTTTACCCTCACCTGACCCTCTCAGTCCTTCGTCCACTAACCTTCATACCACCCACCCTTTCTCTCCTCTTGCCCTCATAATTTAGAGTGTGAAAAATCTCACCGTATGACAGACGATGTTCGGAACTTTAATCTTTAAGGGAGGTAATATGTGTAAGAGCCCGCGTTCAGCGAGAGTGACAACGCCGTTTTCATCGGAGAGATGCAGTTGGGAAGGACGCCTAAAACAATGTTGCCCCATCAGTCAGCCTAACAGTGCAGTCAGAGAGAAAATGCCAAAAATACAGGCGTAAAAAGGAGCGTAATGCAGACGGCCGATATCCCCATCGTGATTCAGGCGTGCGCTTCAAGTCAATGTTTGACTCTAGATCTCTTTGTTTGACCCATAAAATGAGAAGAAGTAATTGTGTTTATGGTGGAAAGACATTCAGGCTTCGTCTTCCTTTCGTGTGTGTGTGTGTGTGTGTGTGTGTGTGTGTGTGTGTGTCCTGAACAGGTCTGTTGATGTAAAATTTGGTCAGGCTGCAGTACCCTGCATGCTCTGCAGCAAGTTAACACCAGAGACAGTACGCTATATAGGATTACACTGGAAAAAAAAAAAACCTTTGAACGACAGCTGCACAAAATCAAGACTGCACGAAATGAAAAAGTTCCTGCACGCGCACGTGCGCGCGCGCACACACAACACACACACACACACACACACACACACACACACACACACACACACACACACACACACACACACACACACACACACCATCAACATCAATCTATGTGCACATAGGACCTGGATGGGGGGGGGGGGGGGGAATTCTACAAAAATGCTCTGTGTGTGTGTGTGTGTGTGTGTGTGTGTGTGTGTGTGTGTGTGTGAATAATGCGTGCGTACACACATGGAGTGTGTGCTTTCAGAGTCTCTTCCTTAGGCCTTGGGGTGAATTCTACACATAGCTGACTCCAAAGAGAAAAAATCGTCTCTACCTTTTATCTCAAGCACGAGGGGAGTGGATGTGTGTGTGTGTGTGTGTGTGTGTGTGTGTGTGTGTGTGTGTGTGTGTGTGTGTGTGAACGAGTCCAGAATCCTTGACTCAAAGAGAACTGACCTGTTCCAGAATAAATTCAGGGGGAAGATAACGTCTGTCGTTCACTGGAAATAGAGTTACCTTTTCTCAGTTATGGGTCAACAAATAATGATAACGATCGAGATACCGACTGTCTGCTTCACAGGTGCCTCTGATTCACCGTTTTGCGCCCATGATTTTGAATTTTCTCTCTCCGATTTAACAGTTAAGCTGACTGTGCAAACTGCTTTGGACGTACATTCTAGTGGCATTAATCACATTTAATCGGCGGGATCACTCTCGTTTAACGCGAACTCTTAACAAAGATTACCTCCCTTGCAAATTTCCGAACATCCTCTGTTCTGCGTTACCCAACACCGAACCAGGCAGATCCACTAGGCACAACTCTAGTTTCTCCTCTACCTGTCCCACAGGCCAACGGAATGTCCCCCAACTTCATGGGGCGCTTCAAGAACGTGGTGGACGTCGTTCAGCGTGTCAGGAACGAGGGCCATAAGGTGCCATTGCCTCTCGTCCTGCAGTTCCGGAACCCGAACTCTCAGAGGCTCTTCCAGGCATTCAAGTGTGTGGGCGAGGCTTTCCTAAATCCGCAAAGCGACCCGAGCTAGGGAGAAGGTACGGTAAACCAGGCGTGTGTACGTGAAGAAAGCCACTGGCAGTAGTTTGGCCGCGCTGACAATACTATGTACCTGTTTATCCCTACGAAGTCTTCGTATTTTGTACATTATGTTTGGCGAAAATACGATGAGTACGACAAACTTAAAAAAAATAAAAGAAAAGAAAAAAAAAAAGAAGAAAAAAATTCGGGAGACGAAGTTCTTAAGCCAAAATAGAATGAGCTTATGCTAAAGTCTGATAATGAATCGGCTATGAAAGTAATTTGTGTTAGACAGAACCTAGCTTTGCTGTTGTTAATGCAAGATCAAGTGGTCTCTGTCGAGAAGACAGCTGGTGAACCCCCTCCCCGACCACTCCTCCGCTTTTGCAGAAATTTGGAAATTTAGTACACACTCTTTGAGGAAAAATGCGCTTTTTTTTTTTCGTTGAAAAGTATACCAGTAGCTTTGAGGGGCTGCTACTAGGCGTCGCAGCGGTTTTTGTCCGCCATGGTTTTTTGTTAAACACCGAGGTCGATGGCAGAAATGACGGGTTTTTTTTTAATTCTCTCTCTCTCTCTCTCTCTCTCTCTCTCTCTCTCTCTCTCTCTCTCTCTCTCTCTCTCTCTGTGATGGGCCTTGGTGAAAATACATTTGAGGAAGAAGGAGGAGGAGAGGGATTGGGGTAAGGCGGTATGAAACTATTGAAAAAAAAAAAAGAGAAACTGATAAGAATGAAGACTTTTGCTTTTTTGTCTCAACGATGTAATGCTATCGTCAAGTGCTTTCAGCTGCAATCTCCCAAAACACAACAGAATCATCAGAATATTGATATTGGTTATCAAATGAGAGAAGAAGAAGATTTTAACGCTCTTATCTCCAGAATATTTACGAAGAAGCCTGCGCGTTTACAATACTGGGAAATACAGAAAAAAGCAACACAAAAATCCGGATCTGATACAAACCATCAAATTCCACATTTATGACATGTCCAATGATGACCTTACCTCCCTCTCGCGTCTCCCCTCCCCCACCCTCTCGCCCCCATCCATCCGTCCTCTCCCGAACTTTCTGTTTTGCACTTCACACACACACGCGCACACACACACACACACACACACACACACACACACACACACACACACACACACACACTGTTTTTCAGTGCATGCGTACGTGTGTGCATGCGTAAGTGTGTGTGTGTGTGTGTGTGTGTGTGTGTGTGTGTGTGTGTGTGTGTGTGTGTGTGTGTGTGTGTGTGCATGCATGTGTGCGTGCGTGTGCGTGCGCGCGTTATTGCACCTGTCCCCACTTGTGCGGAATGTGTGTAACGTTTCTGTTTCCTTGTTCTGATTAGTTATGGGGAAAATGTATGTAAGTTCACAAATTACTAATGTATTGTGTTCTCTGTTTTGTTTTTCATGACCCACTCCGGGTGTGACCTGACTTCAGTCCCATGTACCACAAGGAGTGGAGGGAACTATTCCGCAACACCAGAGCACGTCTCAAGGAACTGGCCCAGGTGGAGGTCTTACCATTCGTCCAGCCGCTGCCTGTCTGAAACGCCACTGGAGAGCAATGGACAAGAGGCGCAAGGCCAGGAGACTGAGGGTCCAGCGTAAACTGCTGGTCAGGAACAACAACAACAACAACAACAACAAACAGTCCCGAGAGGGGCGATGTCAGAGAAGTTCCCCACGTGGACATCCTGCGAACTCCTGAGCTGGTCAGTGGGAAGCGGTTCCTATGGACCCCTCTTTTTTCCCCCCTGGGCAGCCATCTCCGTCATCATCGCAGCACTCCCTGGAGGAATCTGAAGGAGAGGAGGAAGGAAAGATGCATTTCCTTCCAAGAACATCCCAAGCCTGGTCAGAAAGTGCAGCAGTAAAGGTAAGCCGGAGCGCAAAATGGAGTCAGATCTGCTCAGAACATCTGCCCGACATTTTGAGTGAGGACAGTTCCGACGAAGACAACACCAACGGCGTTCGCGGCTATCATCTTGTGCATGATGGCGTTGGAAGCAAGCACGATGAGTACGCGCTCAGAGAGTTCCAGACACTGGTCAGACATAAAGGATTCTGTCAGAAGAGTGACTACCCAAAAGCGAGGAGTGGCGGTTGTTCACGAACACCAGCACGTCGAGGAGGTGGCCGTTACAACAGTGAAAAGAAACACGTTTTCTTTCAAAGATGAATTTTTGAATGCCTTGAACAGGGTGGAAGAAACATATGAAAAGTATGCAAATACATCAGGTGACGTCACTGTAAGAAAACGACTGGAAAATATGACCGAGACTTACAGGAACAAGATACCGGATCTGTTCCAGCTAAAAGAAAACGGTCACATATTAAGACTTCTCGATCGACAAAAGAAGATCCATCAGCTATCACCGCTACGACCATTGGAACACATTTCAACTCCAGTAATAGACCACTGACTGGTGAAGAACATTCTAGTGTCGGAAGAACACGGAAAACAAGGAGGGTGAGAAATAAGGATGTTAACGGTCACTTCCGACAACTTCCAGAGCCATCTTCCTCGGGAGTATACGCCGTGTCACATGTCAGCAGCCAGGGGTACCAGAGTAAAGAGCAAACGTACAACAGTCAGACTGAATCGTTCCCAGCATTCTTTGACAGATGACTTTCAAACTCCGCTGGGAGGCTGCAGTCTACATACGGTACTCGACCGAGATTCACACCCCAGTGACTACTTTGTACGTTCCCAAACTCGGTTTACACAAACACTCGCAGTCCTAGCCCAGTGTCTGACGAATGATGCAAACCAAAATGTTGACACGGACTTTGAGGACGATGGACCTGAGACTGACACCACTTCCCAGACAGGGGATGAGCCGCTCCACCATGTCTACAATACGGATTCCGAAGCGTCACATGTTAATGCACCCAGACAAATTGATAACCTTGACTTCTACGCAGAACATCAGGCACTATCTATAAGTAATTTACAAACAAACTTAACTGAAAGTTATCCTGATGAAAGGGTTGTTAACTCATGCAATACAGCAGGGCTATCGCATGGTGGAGTACCAGCGAGTAATGATGTTAGTGATGCCCCAAAAGACATCTCCAACAGTGGGCTTAAGTACACCCAAGATGTCAAATCTTTCCGAGGTGACGTTCTTCCAGACGCGGATTCTGACAGAACGAAGTCACTTGACGACCTCACGGACACTGAGCAACACAGCATGGGCTACATCACCGATGACGAAGGGAGTGACCTGGACGATAGTGACGTCGTCAGCCTGGTGAGGTTGGCCAACGAGCCGGCAACTAAGCATCGGATGGAGTCATCCGGTCACCGCCATCCTATCCACGGTCAGTCAGGTGAAAACATCGGACCCGGCACAGCACGAAAGGCATCCCAGAGCAGTGATGCAGAATGCCCAAATTATGGTCCCAACTCATCTGTGACAACATCACAGCCTTGTGACTGAATGTTTGGATTCCAAGTCTATACAAGCCTGCGTTCGTAAATTTGGAAGGCGAAGACAACTAAACGAGCATAAAGCCAACAACGAAAAACAAACAGCTGTCAACAGGTCCCAAAACGGAAAAGAATATTCTAGTAAAGAGAACATGACTAAGAAGATAATGACGAAAGTGGATAAACAAAGAAAATGTTCCAGGGAACTTTCTAGTGGCAAGGCGGCCCAGACATCAGTTGCAAAGAAACAAGATACCTCCGTCCAACGACGAGTCCCTACACAAGGGAACGCCCTGAAAACCTGTAAAACTGGTAATCCACTGACGCTGAGGAAAACCAGAGAGAAGGGCGCAACAGATGAAAGGAAACAAGAGCAAAATGGACAAAGGAGACGACAAACAAAACCCCGGCCACCAGTAACTGTCCGACTAACAACAGAGTCAACACAAGCAGCATGGAAAAAGAGAAGCGGATGTCATCTTCCCCGACAAAAGTCAAAAATTCCAACTGGTGACTAAGAGAGAAGTTACACCAAGGTTAAAGACGGTTCCTAATGGCACACCCGTTACCCGTCTGACCCAACAACCTGACAATGGCCGGCACAAGAAAGCATCCACAGCAAAAGTCTCTCCCAGCAAAAACAGGCCAAGTCAAGTTAAAACCCCCACCTGCAGTGGTATGGATCTTGCACCAGCGGGTGGTATGGATCTTGCACCAGCAGTGGTACGGATCTTGCACCAGCAGGCAGTACGGATCTTGCACTAGCAGCTGGTACGGATCTTGTGGACAATGACAGCTGCTTTCACACAGCAGACATGCAGGACGAAGAAATATCAAACCAGGGGTTGGCGGCGCACGAGCTACAATACATCACCCGAAAATGTACGAAACGACCAAAATCGCACGATGAACTGCTCGCAAGATCCCCACCACACAAGAATTTCCTCAGAAAATCTGCGTCATTTACTGAAGCAGATACGAACCTCGTTAACGTTTTATTGAACAGACCCTCAGCCGTCAAATCTAAGCCGCACCACCAGTGTTTTTTTCTGTCACGGGGAGTGCTTGTTCATCAACGTGCTCGCAGTTTTTTGAAACTGTTCCATCGCATGGAGACCAGCGTGACTGTATCCCCCCAAACACTGTTCACGGTGACGGATCACATTTGTCGACCTTTACACCATCCGACAACAGCAGCAAGATGTTTAGATCTATCTGTCCTTTTCACGCACAGCATTCTGTGTCTGCTGCAGCATCGGCAGTGGAAACGGCTGGGACCGAAAAGATCTCGGCAACCAGAATCACAACATCGCCGAGGGAAACAAGTCCAGGCAAAGGTGACGTGAAGCACCGGGAAACAAGCCCAGGCCTTCCTTCTGGCGATGACCGCCCGACAAGTGTTACCCCAAAAGGACATAGCATGTTCCCACAGGGACCAGAAAGTAAATCAAAACCTCTCAGATCATTAAAGCCAGGGTCTCTATCCTCCGCTCACCCTGTCAGACACAGGAACAGACGGCACTCTGCTACCTTCGACAGTACCAGCTACTTTCAGCAGGTTCCACCGATGAACTCTCGTACGTTTGCTCCGATGCCACCGACCAAAAAATGGTTTCCAAGAGACCCAGCACTGTGCCAGAGCATGATGTGACGTCAGCGTCATGTCGGCTTCTTCTGGCGGCCATCTTTCGGTCACTGGAGGAGGTGGTGCAGAACCTCCAAGCTTCTTCCAGGAACGTGGCATTACCAGACCTGCTGACGGCAGCCAAGTTGGTTACCGAGCGTACGTCCCTGATGAGTTCTCTTCTCAGTCTGGTGACTGAGGCAATGACAGTGGTGATGCCCCAGGTGGAGAGCAGCAACCTAATAATCCATCATAGAAAAAAAGAAATATTGAACGCAATGAAAAATAAGAATCGGAAGACTAGCTTCAAGCCCTCTCGGAGGTCATGGAATACCTGTTGAGAACAGTAAAAGTATGGACATACGTTTGCCGACAGTTCGGAAATCGGTTACAAACAAATTCCGTTGGC
>JADBJO010000031.1:1340000-1370000 GCA_016801955.1 Conus betulinus | reverse complement strand
AGCTGAAAAGAGAGTGTTCGGTTCCTGAACAGGGGAGAATCAGCCGAAGTAAATATGATATGCAAGAAGTATTTTAAATGCCACAGATACAGTTTGTAAATTATTTCATAATAAAGTTCTAGATTCGAGTGATGTGACAGAAGAATGACATTTGGTTTGATTGAATCACTTATTAAAGAGAAAAGAAGAAGTAACTATACTGTGTGATAATTACATAGTTATCACTTTTAAGTTTACCAGGTAAATTATTTCATCATTCATTATGCCCATCGCTCCCGGTGGAGCATAGGCCATCGACGACCCTTCGCCATCGCCCTCTGTTCTGGGCTGTTCTGGCCATTCCAGTCCAGTTGGTCCCTTGTTTTTTTTTTTTCAGCTCCGCCTCAGTGTCTCGCCTCCAGCTGTTGCGAGGCCGGCCTCTCTTCCTTTTTCCCTGCGGGTTCCAGGTCAGGGCTTAGCGTGTGGTGCTGGACGCTGGCTTCCTGAGGGTGTGTCCGATCCAGCCCAACTTCCTTCGCAGTATCTGCTTGGCCACTGGTTCCTGTCCCGCACGCTTCCACAGATCTTCGTTTCGGATCTTCTCCTGCCATCGGATTTTGTAGATGTGCCTCAGACAGGTGTTGAAAAATGTCTGAATCTTTTGTTGCATCGTCTGTGTTGTCCGCCATGTCTCGCATCCGTACAGCAGGATTGATTGACTTCACATTGGAGCTGAAGATGCGGAGTTTGGTTCTTATGCTGATTCCTCCAGATGCCCAGATGTTCTTGAGCATGACGAAAGCTGCTCTTGCCTTGGCGATTCTGGCTGTGACGTCTTGGTCCGTGCCTCCCTGTTGGTCAACCACGTTTCCCAGGTAGACCACCTCCCTGATGGGCTCTCCACCGACTGTGACTGATGTGTTGGCATTGTGTGTTGACTTTCATCAGCTCGGTCTTCTTCCTCTTTATCTTGAACCTGTCCCGGCTGATGTGGTCTCCAGGCGAATGGTCTTTGTCCTGCATCTGGCTGTGGCTGTGTGACAGGAGATCAGGTCGTCAGCGAAGTCGAGGTCGTCCAGCTGCGTCCAGAGTGTCCACTGTATACCGTTGTTCCTGCCTGTTGTAGTGGTCTTCATGATCCAGTCGATGACCAGGAGGAAGAGGAACGGCGACAGCAGCACCCTGCCGAACTCCAGTCTTCACCTTAAAAACTTTCGGACAGCTGGCTGGCGTGGGCAGTCCTGCAGTTCATGTCCTGGTAGGTGCACTGGATGAGGGAGATGATCTTCTTGGGGACTCCGTAGTGCCTCAGCAGCTTCTACACAACATCTCTCTGTCCACACTGTCGAAGGCCTTCTCATAATCTATGAAGCTGATGTAGGGGGGAGTTCCACTCCAGCGACTGCTCCACGATGATGCGCAGGCTGGCGATCTGGTCGGCACATGATTTGTTCTGCCGGAAGCCTGCCTGCTGCTCTCGGGAACCTGGGGTCGACAGCCTCCTTCATCCTCTCCAGTAGAACCCTGTTGAGAACCTTGCCTGGCGTTGACAGGAGCATGATCCCTCGGTAGTTGCTGCAGTCCCTGAGGTCCTTTCTTCGGCAGCTTGATGATGATTCCTTCTTTCCACTGGGCTGGTACCTCCTCCTTCTCCCAGATCTTGCTGAAGAAGCTGTATAGCATGTTGACAGCTGTCTCTGTGTCTGCTTTGATGGCTCCTGCTGGAATCTCGTCCGGCCCTGCAGCCTTCCCATTTTTCAGAGTCATGATGGCCTTCTTGATCTCTGCCTTTGAGGATTTGTCACAGCTGATGGGCAGTTCTGACTCTGCGGGTGAGATGTCTGGTGGTGGTGAGTCAGGGGCAGGGCGGTTCAGCAGCTCCCTGAAGTGTTCTGCCCATCGTTTCAGCTGTTCCTCGGTTGTTGTCAGTGGGTTTCCGTTCTTGTCCTTCACTGGCTTGTCTGTCTGCTGGAACTTGCCCGTGAACTTCTTGGTCACCAGGCACAGGTCCTTCAGGTTCCCCTGTCCGGCTGCTGCCTCTGCTTGACTGGCCAGGTCGTCAAAGTAGTCCCTCTTGTCCTTCTTGATGCTCCTCTTCACTTCTCTCTTCGCTGCTGTGTGCTCTTTCTGTGCCTTTGCCTTAGCTGCACTTGTTCGGCTCGTGTCCAGCGTAGTTTTTTTTCTCTCTCTCCTTGTTTCCAGCTTGTGGATGGTGTCGGCAGAGATCCATTCCTTGTGCTGGGTCTTCTTCTTGCCAAGGATCTCTTCACATGTGTCGTGCCAGAGCTTCTTGCAGTGTTTCCACCGTGTATTGATGTCCATCTCGCCATCTTCTATCAGCTCTTGTAGCGGCTGGAACCTGTTGGAAAGGCTGATCTGGAATGCTGCCGTGTGTCCCTGTTTCTGAGCAGTCCAACATTGTACCTTTGTCCAAGTGTTGCTGGTGTTGGTGAATCTCTTGAGGCGAAGTCTCACTAATGTTAAAAGAAGATGGTGTGTCTGATGACACGTGGCACCTCTCATCACTCATACATCCCGCCATGATCTCCTGAACTTGCGGCTAATGCAGATATGGTCAATCTGGTTCTCTGTGACGTGGTTCGAAGATCTCCATGTGGCCTTGTGGATGCACTTGTGTGGGAAGATACTTCCTCCTATCACACCAGCTGGTTCAGGGCACACAGGTCTGCAACGCGCACACCATTCTCGTTCATCTGTCCCAGTCCGTGTGTCCCCATGATGTCCTCACAGCCTGTGTTGTCCATTCCAGTCTTGGCGTTGAAATCTCCCATCAGTATGGTTATGTCCTTGCTCCTCTTCTGTCTATATCACTGTCTGTAGTTGCTGGTAGAGAATCATCTTTCTTCTCTTCTTCCGCATCATTGGTGGGAGCATAGCACTGGATGATGTTCAGCCTGATGTCATTCTTCTTCGTGGTAAACTTGGCTATGATGATGCGGGAGTTGACAGTTCCCATCCGATGAGTGCCCCCCCTCCGGTGCCAGCATCAGGGCCACACCCTCAGTGTGGGGGGCTCCATCCTCTGTGTGTCCTGAGTACAGCAGCTGTTCTCCAGATGAAAGTTATAGCTGTCCTGACTGTAGCCACTATGTCTCACTTAGTCCTAGCACTCGATCTTGTAGTTTTTTCATCTCTCTCTCTACTTGGATGGTTTTTATTGTTTCGTACATCATCCTGATGTTCCATGTGGCTATTCTCGTTGTTGTCCTGGGTGTTAGAAGGAGAGTCAACCTTGAAGCTTCCTTTCGCTTTCACTGCACCGCGTCATAAGTCTCCGGGATGGAGACCCTTCCTTGCCCAGGTGAATGTTTTGGGTTCACTGTCGTCGATGCTTCTGTAACTGGTCTTTTTTTTACAGGTAGGGTTGTAGCCCTACTGAGATCCCTTTATCCTCCGGGCGAGGCGGTCCTGCCTTAGTCGTCTCTTACGACATGCATGGCAGGGCAGTGGGTCAATTCTATGCCCAACCCACAGGACAGACTTTAACGGAACAACAAACAGCTTAAATAATCAAGTAGGATTTAGAAAGAAAAAATTGCACCCATCGATCACAGAAGTCATGTTGAAAGTTCTCAACATTTTTAAGCAGCAAAATTAACTACTGAGCCATCACTGCTCCATACAGCCTGCCTTTGACAAGGGCAACACGGACCACTGCCGGGGCTAACATGAACCATTGACAAGACCAGATGGCAAAACCAGAGAAACTTTCAACGCCAAGAGTCAATATTCAAAACTGAAATGTGAAAACCGCGAAGTTTAGAAAACAAACAAATTAATATATAAAAGTCACTCTGTCTCTGTCTGTCTGTCTCTTTGTGTGTGTGTGCGTCTATCCGTGTGTGCGCGCGTGTGCGTGTGTGTGTGCGCGCATGTGCGTGCAAATCCACAGTTTTTGCCTGATCTTCTGCAAATTTGGCAAGGTGTCTCATTAGAATACTGTGCATATCAAGAGTGAATCACTTTGTTGCTCGACAGTCGCAAGTTTAAGCGAAACAGATCTACAGACCTTGGGGGGGGGGGGGGGGGGGGGGGGGGGAGTGGGGGGGGGGGGGGACAAGAGAAACGGAAGGGGAGGGGGTGGAAGCGTGGAAGGTACAAGGGGTAAACAGGGAAAGAGGAAGAGGGAAAGGTTGGAGGGTTGAGAAAGGGTGCAGGGAGGGATATGAGGAAAGAAAGGGGGGAGGAGAAGGGGGGCTGGGGAAAATTTGGCAAGGTATCTCATTAGCATACTGTGCATATCAAGAGTGAATCGCTTTGTTGCTCGACAGCCGCAAGGAAAGGAAAAAGAAGTAAAGGAATGGGTGGGGAAAGAACGGGGGGAGAGAACTGGAAGGAGAGAGGAGAGGAGAATGTAGAAGAGGTTCAATATGGCGGGGGGGGGGGGGGGGGGGGGGGTGTAGGGGGGGGGGGGGGGGGGGGGGGTGGGGGGGGGGGGGAGGGGAGGAGGGGGGGGGGGGGAGGGTGTGAAAATCCACATTTTTCGTCTGATTTTCTAATATTTGCATGGTGAATCCCAAGCCTACTGGGCACAAAAGGAGCGAATCATTTTGGGGCTAGACAATCGTATTTGCCGCATGTTCTTGCCCGTGTCTTCTAACTACAGTTGGTCATTTAAGAAACACACACACACACACACACACACACACACACACACATATAAATGTTGTAGTCTATAAACTTGGCTATCCAACACACACACACACACACACACACACACACACACACACACACACACATCTATCTATCTATCTATATATATATATATAAGAGAGAGAGAGAGAGAGAAATGTAGTTGCAACTGAAGTTTTCGGCTTTATTTGCCTTCATCAGCAACTGACCTCCTCCTTCAGTGCCAACAGGCAAGGTAGTGAGGGAAGACGTGAAGACTTCAATATGACGTAATAAACAAATGACGCACTAGAATGATGCATAACTCGACAGACCTGTCACAGATAGTAACTTGATGAATGAAAGCTCTGTGTGTGTGTGTGTGTAATATATGCATATATATTCACTTGCCCGTGTTTTCTGAGTCGCTAGCACTCGCTAAACCCCCACCCCTACCCCCACCCCAGAAAGCTGCTGTATGTATCAAACATAATCAGCCACAATTAACGCTTGCGTTCATTACAAGCTCATGTTTTCCAGTTAGCAAGCTCTTCCTGAAAATCTAAGAATGCTGTATAGTCTAGATAGCAACAACAATTATTGTTTCTCTTATCCGTGTCTTCTGCCTCGCAATCTGTAGCCACACACACACACACACACACACACACACGCACTTATCCTGGAATGCTCCTACCTTATAAAACCTAGCTAGTCACAATAATGAACTATTCTCTAGCCTGTCTCCTGACTTTCAACCACTCGCTCAAAATCTGGAAAGCTGGTTGAAATAAATGGAAAGGAAGGGAAGCAAGAAAGAAAAGAAAGAAAGAGAAAGACAGGGAAAATATTAACAGCGAACATTTTATCACTTTTGTCTTCTCAAAAGCAAGTACTTGTTGGGGGGGAAAAAAAAAAACCCGACAAGAAAGCTGCTGTATATATATATATATATATATATATATGTATATATATATATATACACATACATACTATATATATATATATATATATATATATATATATATATATATATACATATATATACAAAACTTTGATTAAAATGTAAATGATATAAACCTACGTTAAAACTTTGATTAAAATGTAAATGATAAAACCTACAGCGCTGTTTCTTGCTGGTGCAGTCGTCAGGGTATGGGGGGTCGGTCTGGCGAAAGGTATATTTTTAGTGGACTGTTTGAAGTTGATTTTATCCATTTTAAAATCTCTTGGTTTAGAGCGCTCTCAACGTGAGGAGCAGTCAAAATAATTGTGTTGCTAACCAACAATAATTTTTAAAAAGTGCTCAACCGGGTTGGGAGCGGCATCTGATAAAACTTTGATTAAATGTAAATGATAAAACCTACAGCGCTGTTTCTTGCTGGTGCAGTCGTCAGGGTATGGGGGGTGTCCCCCCCCCATACCCTGACGACTGCACCAGCAAGAAACAGCGCTGTAGGTTTTATCATTTACATTTTAATCAAAGTTTTAACAGATGCCGCTCCCAACCCGGTTGAGCACTTTTTAAAAATTATTGTTGGTTAGCAACACAATTATATATATATATATATATATATATATATATATATATATAACTTAGCTGGTCATGATCAATGTTTTTTTTTTTGACCGCATCGTCTGATTTACATCTACCCCCACCCATCCCCACCCCTCCTTTTTGTTACCACCTTTCCTCCAGACACACACACAGACACGTCCGAAAACATGCATTTCTGTGGAGGTAAAAAAAAATCAATTCCGTACCCCTCCCTTTCAATATACCCTCATCCATTCTGGGCTATGACCTCAAATTCGACTTTTTTTTTTTTTTCATCACATCGTGCGTCACAAAACTTGAACGTCATCGCTTCAGACAACAACAAACTCGCCTGTTTTACTCAGGCAGCACCAATGGGCAATTGCCATTCAACTTAAGGTCAATAGCTAAAAAGAGGAACTTCGAATCTGTGCGCGAATCAAACGCGAATTCATAACTCTAAAAGTGCAGCAACATCGTCGATTACTTTTCAGGTGTTCTAAAACCCGAGAGCCAAGGATTTCAGGAACTTGATCTTAAAACCTGAAACCGATCCTTTTGGTGAAAAAAAAAAAAAAAAAAGAAGGAAAAACCATCAAACATGGCCACCAACGTGACAGGCAAAGACAATTTCGTTCAAATCCAAGCACGGCTTCGTCGGATGCAGAAGGAGTATGAAAAGGAGCAGGATGTCCTGGCGAAATTGGTGCTGAAGTATTCGCCCTTGGACTCCGAGAGCACCTGGCATGACAGCCAAGAAATGCGCCATAAGCAGCAGAAACATGTGAAGACGCAACAGGAAATGCGCAAGCTGGCTTTTCAGTGGGAGAAGCGGCATCCGAAGGTGATGTGCATGTGGGCCTAGGTGGTGACTGTGGAGAGGGGATGGAGGGTGGGGTGTTGATTTATTCGTGTCATCTCCTGTAGATTTTTTTTTTTCCAATCCCATGTTTTGTGCCACCTCAGTGGCAGCAGGTGACCCTAGGCGACAGCCATATCCCTTACAACCCCGACACCAGCAGTCCACATAGAAGAGTCGGATGTTAAGCCGACCTAACGCAACTCGCCAGAGGCGACACTGCACTGCTGCCGAGACATTTACGTGGTGTTCAAAGGTGCTTGTTCTGATCCAACATATGCAGGCCATCACATAATAAGCTCTCTACTGTCGACATTAATTGTCTCGTCACGGAGCCGGCGTGAGTGAGCTCGCCCACCAGATCGCAGTTCCAGTGTCCGTCCAACGACAGTCCCGATGAATCTGCCGATGCCGATGATACTGACAGAATCAAACCAAGGCCAGAGACGGGACAGGTAATCAAAACTAAGGTCACCATATGAGGAGGGCATGAAAGACTATAGACTTTAAGACCTTTTTTTTTCTTTTTTTTCTTCTGATCAAAGAGAATGAGGAATCGGTGAAGATCTGATTGCAAGAATTTTCCATTCTGGTCTGGGATTGCATCACAGGGCTGTACTTTAAGCTACTTTCTTAACATATCCCGGCGTCAACCAGGCCCGAAAATTACAGGCACCTACTGTGTTGGTTAGGAAATTTGAGCAGCACTCTCAGCATTGCATCAATCAAATGGATGAAACTCGACTATGTGGTACCAGACTTCCAAACTGAGCCCACAGCAAACTCAGCTCTAAGTGGGCGCCTTTCGATCCAGAAAAATGGCATAAATACATGGCTTTGATGGGAATTGAGAACTCGTTACCTGCCAGCCGGGTGTTCGCAACGCTTACCATTTTGTCACGGCGGCTGGTTCCTTTTTGTAGGTTGTCTGCCCAATTGACTTGATATTGACGGCTCCTTGTGGACTGCTGTGCTGGTTGTAGCAGGACCAGCCCAGGTGTGGCTATGACCTGACGTAGCGGGGGTAAAGGCAGCATGAGAATGATGGCACCGACAGGCCCCAAAAGATGAGACGGCGAAAAAAAAAAACAGAAGACAGCTGATCTATCTGAAATTACAATGTCTGTTATTTGAAAGAGATTCGCATTACTTAATATCTGAAGTTTACACATGGATGGGACGTTTGACGTGTGCTCCTCTGTCCGGATATTACAGGTATAAGGCTCTCTCTCTCTCTCTCTCTCTCTCTCTCTCTCTCTCTCTCTCTCTCTCTCTCTCTCTCTCTCTCTCTCATTTTTTTTTTTTTAGGAAAGGGGAGGGACTTGGGATGGTGGATATACCTATCTCCACGAGAGATACGGCACCTTGGCGGAATGAGGATCACCGTTTTTAACACGCACAAAATAATGTCTTAGGATTTATTTCATGACCAAGCTTAGTTTTACATACGTGTGTGTGTGTGTGTGTGTGTGTGTGCGCGCGCGTGTGTGCGCTCGCGCGTGTGTGTGTTTATGTGTATGTTTGTGTGCATGTGTGTGTGTGTTTGTTTGTTTGTTTGTTTGTGTGTGTGTGTGTGTGTGTGTGTGTGTGTGTGTGTGTGTGTGTGTGTGTGTGTGACTAACCTACAGGTCATCGCCGTGGACTCCAAATCCATGGTCCCCAAAGGAAACGCAGGGGGAGACAATGCCTCCACCACCACCACCTCCACCGCCTCTTCCAAACCTGCAGCGGAGGAGGCCGGAGACAAGTCCACCCCTCAGTTTGTGCACACCACCCGGCTGGCAGCATGGCGAGCCACCCGCTACAAAGGTAACAAACCGCCCAGGTCACAGGACTTTTACATCCACCCTTTGAGACAGTTCATGAATGAACACGAAGGTTTCGCCAGTTTCTACATTAGGGGAAGTAATTGTTCGTGTGGACTGGAGGAGTTGCTTCCACACAATACTTTTCTTTGAACAGAACATGCAACACACGAAATGTCAACAGTTCGATCACCGTGAACTTTAAACATTCCTTGAAAATCTGTTATGATGTAGATGATCAGCATTCCATCACAGTCACTCCACAGAGTTCTTGTTCACTGGGACATAACTAGTAACGGTCTTATCAATAATATGAACAGATCCTGGCTGTTAGCCTGTGATCCGAATCTGCATTATGAAGCGGTATCCTGATTCAACCGGGTGCGTCTCTTTGAGCTATATTCCATCTTCTCCGCAAGTTTCATGACTGACGATTATGTACGTTTTTGCATAGTAAGATAATTTTGCTGAATAATCCTGGATCCGTTTGGTCCGGATTCGAACGACAGATCTATGCCAAAGTTGAATGGGTCTGTTCCTGGACCACATTCCACACTTTGACGAAGTTGAGCTAACGTTGGTTCAGCAGTTTTTGCGTTAATTCTGCTGACAGACAGACAACGGACGAGTGTGAAAACAGTATCTTTGCCGAAGATAATTAATGGGCGCTCACACGCAGCCATAAACAACAAAGCTTCAATATTGACACGAATACCAAGGCCTGCATACGCAGATACTCAATCCTGCAAACATATGTGCATCACCTCCATCCCAGTGAGCGCGTAATCCTTTGTTTGTTTAGTCTGTCACAAAGAAACACACTCGCACTCGTCGACAAGCATATTACCGCATTTCTCCATTCAGTCGATTCTGTTCTGTTGAACGCATTTCAGATTAGGATGTGCAGAATTCCTTACGCTCATCGCAGTGAGTGTTTTAAAGTCATGTAGATTATTTGTGATCGACTTATACTTGAAATCGGCATCAGCGACAATTTTCATTCAAAGGAAGGGAAGTTATCAGATGAGGAGCGTCTCCAGAAGAAGACAATTCCGATAGATCACTGTTGTGGTCTGTCAACAGTTCGCTGTCAAAATCAGGACGTTTTAGATATGTATATATCTTGGGTGACTAGCGGAATCCTTTCTATGTTGAATAGGCCTAAATCTATTATTACTTTCCACGTGAAAGTCACATTGTACAGACTACTTGCTGTCGTAGGAAATCAAGCGTATGATTCAGACAACGAGCTTTGTTTCTAAGATACAAAAAACACATGCAAAATATATGCTTTGATCGAAAGTTAGGATCTAGCCGCCATTTTGATGATTTAGTTACTTAGTTATTCAAGTACTTCCTTTTTATTTATTTTCCTATGCCAGTCATGGGATTTTGTAGACAACACTCTGGCTCTGACTGAAAAAAAAATTGTTGAGGACATTTACGTCAGCAAAGACGATAATCTTACTGAGGCTGTCCAGATGGACGAGAGAGTCCTTTAAATGTCACTGCTGAAAATGTGTTTTTAATAATGTCCCTACCACCGCTCTGTTCTTCCCAATCCTAATGCTGATATGTGTTTATGAATGTTTTGGTTTATTACTGTTACTTTAAACAGATTAAATGAAAAGTCTTTACTCCTATCCATTCCAGTTTCTTTCTGTACTTAAGGCTTAAGCGGTCTGACGTCAGACTACCAAGGGGCCACTGAACCGCAGGAACTCCAAGGTTTGTCCTACTCCGACTTCTTGGAGCGGGTCGCCCTCACCCGGACTGAGGGAGACGCTGAGCTGGTAAGTAGAATGATCTGAGTTTTTTTGTATGGTGCCTTTGTGCTGCATTTGAACAGGAACCACCGAACACCGCCAAACTGATTTGCGGCAAAGTGGTGTCTACTCTGTTCGGTCGCCTCCCGCTGACTTCATATCCTACAGCTGCTGTGGATTGCTAGCCTTGGGACCGTGGCGGGGCGAGCCTAGGTGTGATAATGAGTAAGGGGAATTGGGAGTAAGCGGCAAGCGAGTCATTTACGGTGGTAACGCGAGATACTTCTGGTATAATAAAAATGACGTAAGGACAGGAACAGTGGCATCTGATCCAGGTTCTGAACCAGCTACAGCGACATTGTCACTGAAGCAAGTTGTTCTCACCAGTGGCTGATGGAAATGCTGAGTCGGTAAGTAAAGCCAGGGTTAATTTTGAAGTCCACCAGAATGATTCACCAGCTGCTCAGAGAGTTTTCTGATTCAGCAGCAGCTCAAAATGCTTTCTGATTCAGCAGCTGCTCAAAGTGTTTTCTGATTCAGCAGCTGCTCAAAGGGTTTTTCTGATTCAGCAGCTGCTCAAAGGGCTTTCTGATTCAGCAGCTGCTCAAAGGTTTTCCGATTCAGCAGCTGCTCAAAATGCTTTCTGATTCAGCAGCTGCTCAAAGTGTTTTCTGATTCAGCAGCTGCTCAAAGGGTTTTCTGATTCAGCAGCAGCTCAAAATGCTTTCTGATTCAGCAGCTGCTCAAAGGGTTTTCTGATTCAGCAGCTGCTCAAAGGGTTTTCTGATTCAGCAGCTGCTCAAATGGTTTACTGATTCAGCAGCTGCTGAGTGTCTTCTGACTTAGCAGCTGCTCAAAGCGTCTTCTGATTCAGCAGCCTTTTGTGCAGGCATAGTAAATGTTGCAGTTGGTCCTTTTCTGCAGGCATTGTTAAGAATTTATATTGGCATTCCATGCTTTCTTTTGTGCTGGCGTAGTACGTTTTACATTTGATATTGTATGCCTCCTTTTATATTGAAACTTTATGTATGGTATAGAAAGTTTACATGTGGAATTCTACACTTCTTTTTCTGCACGCATACTCGCTTTTACGTTTAGTTTTTGATACAGCCATTGTAGCTTTTACATTTGGCATTCTATGCCTTATTTTCTGCGGGCCTAGTCGGCTATAATTTGGAATTCTGTGCCTCCTTTTTGTGAGGACAGAAAGTTTTTCATTTGGCCTTTTACATCTCTTAAGTGCAGGTGCAGTAAGTTTTAAATTTGGCAGTTTGAGCATTCATTCTTCGAACGAAGTCAGGTTTACATTTCGCACTGTATACCTTCTCGAGTGTAGACACAACAGGTGTTTTAAATTTACATTTTACGCAGGCGAGATCTGCCTTTTCTTTATAATTTGACATTACACGCTTCCTTTTCTGCACGCGCACTTTTTGTTTCTTTCATGAACATTTTCGAAGGGCATGTTTCTGTTCTGACAGGCGCAGAAACGCCTTGGGGGCTATTCACGAGTGGGAGGCATGCCTCTGGTGTTCCCCTATATCCGGAAACCTGTCCGACGCCCTCAGGGCAAAAGCACGCTGCACGAACCTTTACAGCGCAAGCCGAAGAGGGAGCGCACGCCCGATCCCCCCGTGACTCAGACCGCGCCCCCGAAGAAATCCTGCATAAGGCTAAGAGAAAGGCCAAGGTGGGGTGCATATATAACATGATTTCCCTACCCTCTCTTGTTCCTTTCCCTTCCCTCATTTTCTCACCATCCTTTCTTTCTCTCTTATCGTTTTCATAGGTTTCTCTTTTCCCCCTTTCTTGCTCATTTTTTCCCCGTTTCTTTGTTTCTCTGTCTCTTTTTCTCGTCTTTTTCATGAGTTTCGGTTTGCCTTGTTTCCTTCCTGTCCTTGCATTTCTTTCCTTCCTTCCTCCCCTTATTACCTTCTTTCCTACTTCCTTTTTCATTTCTCTGTTTCTTCCTTTCTTTTTCTCGTTTTTCTTCTTTCTTTCCTTTCTTCCTCTTTTTTTTTCTTCTTGTTTCATTTTGCTTTCTCTAGGGTTTTTTTTTCTTCCTTTTCTTGTCTTTTCACGATACACGATACGTGTCCTCATAGAATACAAGGAAAATTGGTTTGTGGTGCCATCATCACAATCACATATTACAACAAATTATAGCATACATATCATTAAAAGCATTCCATTCTTTCCACTGTGCTCTTTCTTCCTTCCTTCCATCCACTCCTCCTCTCTCTATTCTGAGAGTCGCTCTTTTTTCTTTTATCACTCTATTTTCTGTTGTTTTCCTACTTTCTTTTTTCTTTTTTTTTTGTTTGTCTCGTTCTCTCTCTCTCTCTCTCTCTCTCTTCAGTTAAATTCCCCGTAATACTGTCAGCAGTAGGCTTAGCAGATGATAAGCGTGAAGTGTGCCGCCTTCCACTAACCCGTACACAGTTGACACCTCGTCGTTCGAATGCCCAGAGGGTTGCTGAGGAGGGAATTGTGTGAACCGCCGTTCAGATCTTCCCTCTCTCTCTCTCTCTCTCTCTCTCTCTCTCTCTCTCTTCATCATTGTTCATTTTGTTCATTGTTCTCTCTCTCTCTCTCTCTCTCTCTCTCTCTCTCTCTCTCTCTGCGCCTTTTCAGACTCGCGAGACGAAGTCTAAGTCTAATCGCATCGCCTTTAGTCCTGATGCCAAAGCCACCTCCCCTTCAGACAAGGCCTCTAAGACCACCATCAGCTCTGTCTGCTCCTGGTGCTCCCTCCAGGCCAGGCCGCCTCAGCCCCACCTGTGGTTAGACCCCCACCGTGCTGAAGGTGTGTTCAGTGTCCGGATGAGGTTGTGCAGTGTGGGGATACGGTTCTGCACTGTGGGGATAAGGTTGTGCGGTGCGGGGATAGGAATTCTGCGGTGTGGGGATGCGGTTGGGCAGTGTGGCGATAAGGTTGTGCAGTGTGGGGATAAGATTTGTGCAGTATGGGGGATATGGTTGTGCAGTGTGGGGACAGGTTGTGCGGTATGGGGATAAGGTTTGTGCAGTGTGGGGATAGTGTTGGGCAGTATGGGGATAAGGTTTGTGCAGTGTGGGGATAGCGTTGGGCAGTATGGGGATAAGATTGTGCAGTATGGGGATAAGATTATGTGGTGTGTGGATAAGGTTGTGCAGTATGTGGATAAGGTTGTGTGGCATGGGGATCATATTTGTGCAGTGTGCAGATAGGGTTAGGCAGTGTGAGGATAAGGTTGTGCAGTGTTAGGATAAGGTTGTGCAGTGTGGGGGACAGGACTGTGCAGAGTAGGAATATGGTTGTGCACTGTAGGATATGGTTGTACAGTGTGGGAATAAGATTTGCAGTGTGTGAATAAGGTTCTGTAGTGTGGGGATAAGTTGTACAGTGTGGGGGATAAGACTGTGCAGTGTGGGGATAAGGTTATGCAGTGTGGGGGACAGGGTGATGCAGTGTGGGGGATAAGGTTGTGCAGTGTGGGAATAAGGTTTGCAGTGTGTGAATAAAGTTGTGCAGTGTCTGGATAAGGTTATGTAGTGTGGGGGACAGGGTGGTGCAGTGTGGGGATAAGGTTGTGCAGTGTGGGGATAAGGTTGTGCAGTGTGGGGATAAGGTTGTGCAGTGTGGGGACTGTGATGAGATGTTGATGTAGGTCCTCAAGGGGAAGGACTTGGAATAATTTTTCTACAAGAATTATATTAACATTTCACCTCCCCCTCGCTCTTACTAGTCGTGGAAGGAGCAACTTTCCGGTTCTAGTCATCGAAAGAAAATTATATTTATTCCAGATACTGTTAAAATACTTGATAGTAGCTCTGAGATAAGTTTCTTAGGTCTGCACTCTTAAAAGTACTTGTAGCTCTGAGAGACAGAATTGAAGAGAGAAGTTCAAACAGTGAACACTAAATGAACAAGAGTGAACTGACACAAGTTAAGTGCAATTTCACACATCAGCTTTACTTGCTTACACAAGGTAAGTATATACATGTCTGTTCTATAGGCTGAATTTCAGTTCTCACTATTTCATCATTAAGTGAGGAAAAAGTCTGAAGAAGTTGATTATCCAGTTGGATTATTTTTGACTTATCTAAGTTGGAGAGGATTGTTGTTCTCTCTCTGGTCGCTGGTGACTGATCCCACTATGCAGACCTGTTGTTGCAGTGCTGGGCTGTGAAGTGTCTTCACCCTGTTTGGCCTAGAGAGTAGTGCCTGGCGTCGCCCTGGTTTCTGGGGTAGCCATGGTGTGTAGTTTAGCCACAGTTTGCAACATGACCATGGTCCTAGGTCTGCGATAAAGAGAACCTGGTCTGTAGTTATGTAGCTGGGTAGCTGGCTCATCGAGTTCACACATTTACCCTCTAATCTTTCAGAAGAGGTGTGAGAACTCAGCCAGCAAATGTTTCCTCTTTTATAGAGTTTCTACTATAACTGTCAATCTCCACTTTTGTCTAAGGCTGAGTTAAGCTTACAAAAGGTTTGGAGACAGTACTACAATGCTAGCAGTTTCAGTCAAATAACTCTTCAGTGGTTCATATGAATTAAATCACATTAAGTTGGAAATCACTTAGCACAAGTACACATGTGGTGTACACTTTAAGTCATACACTACAAATCATTCCAACAATCACCAGTTTTTATAAATAAACTTAGTTTTCACCTAGTGCAGCCATACTGTTTTTTGATCTAAATCTATCATTCAGTTATCATCTTAACAGATGGAATTGCATACTGGCAAAAGTCAAGTTGAACACAAAGTATAGTGGTCAGATTGTTAACAAAGAATCATAACCACATGGTGATAGCACAGAATCATCATTCATCATTTTGATAAATGTCACCAAGTATTGTCACAACGTTAGACTGCTAAACCACATGGCATACATAAAATCAATGCATAGATTCAAAGTGTAAAACATCCTGTCAACTCATTTTCATGGGATGAATCAGCAAAACGTTAGACTACATTTTCAGATCAGAGAGAGATTACCATGCCCTTCTGTCTTGATTGACCCTGGCATCTGTCCTGTTCTTTGGTACTGATCTACAGCTGGTCTTCAGGAAAAAGTGAAGCTCAGGGACTAGATGTCTCCTATATGTATTCAAACCTGTCAAGTCAGGTTTCAGATCTGGGTGACAGGAGAGAGAACATACAGCCTGTGCATGGTGTGTAAGAGACTGGTTGCAAAAAAAAAAAAAAAAAAAAAAAAAAAAAAAAAAAAGCTAGACGTGGAAATTGATTTCCCCCCCCCCCCCCCCCCCCCCCCCCCCCTTTTTTTTTTCTTTTCTTTTTTTATTTATTTTTTTCAGATGAAGAGGAGTGTGAAGCACCAAAAAATGAAGAGGTGGATTTTTTGCCTTAGGAGGGAAAAAAAGAAAGTCACCGCCTTAGGTGCTCCATTGATCAGACAACTGATGCCTCAAAAAAAAAAAAAAAAAAAAAAAAAAAAAAAAAAAATCTGGCTGACAGAGTGTCAATCGAATGAGACAAAGGGAGAAGGTTTGCCCATCATTCATCACCCCTTACAGTGGATTGGTCCAAATGCAGTTTGAACTATGCCCATGCCTTGGCGGAGATCAATGGCCGGTAATTTATGCACCTAGAGTTAGAACAGTGATAGTGCCACCTGTGTGCACGGGGGAGACGGACAGCATGTGGACAGGAGAATACTAAAAAGGGGGGTGGGGGGGTGGAGGAGAAGGAAGGGGGTTTGTGAGAGGCCAGGTGCCTTTGTGCTAAGTGAGAAAGAAAGGGGGGAGAGCAGGCAACGTGCCTTTGTGTCAAGGGATGGGGCGGAGGGGGTGTGTGTGAAGATAGCCGCGGGAAGTGGGGGGGGGGGGGGGGTGAGCAGTATTGTTACAATGCAATGTAAATTTTTCTACATTTGGGAGTGAGGGGGCAGGGGTTGAAAAGAGGAAGGGGGGGGGGTGAAAAGAGAACAGTGAAACGCGTCACGCACCCTATGACGTTTTCTTGTAACAGATCGTGTTAAGCCCGTCCCCTCATGCTGTTCTGAGAGAGAGAGAGAGAGAGGGGGGGGGGGGGGGGAGTGAGGGGGAGAGTTGGCATAGATATGAAAATCTATTCTCTCTCTCCTTTTGTGTGACAGATGGACCGAGAAGGGAGGGGGAATGGCACTAGTGGTTTGTACAAAGTATACAAAAGAGCATGTGCTAACGACCAGTCGGGTGGACTTGTCAAGCATTTCGTTACAGGGACAGGGTGGTGCAGTGTGGGGATAAGTTTGTGTGGTGTGTGGATAAGGTTGTGCGGTGTGTTGGGACAGGGTTGTGCACAGTGGGGATAACATTGTGCAGTGTGGGGATAAGGTTATGCAGTATAAGGATAAGACGGTGCTGTGCAGGGACATGGTTGTGCGATGTAGGGATAAGGTTGTTCAGCGTGGGGATAAGGTTGTGGAGTGGATTCTTCCTATACAAAGGTTTCAAATACCGGAATACAGTTTTTTCTTGTGTTTACAGTAATTCAGTTTTTCTCATTCACATTTTAGGCCTTACGATCGTTACTCATCCCACATACATTCACTCCATCTTCTTCATATGGAAGAATGGTTTATAATAGATAAGCAAAACCTACTCAACTTGGTATCCTCTTCCTCTTTCTGTCTCTCCCTCTTTCTCTCTGTCCCCTTCACCCCCCTCTCCCTCTCTCTCACTCCCTCTCTCTCTCTCTCTTCTCTCCTCCATTCTCATCCATTTCCCTCCCTGTCTGCTCCATTTCTCTCTCCCCCCTCCACTCCCCCCTCTTCCTCACTCTCTTCCCTGCTCTCTTCCTCCCTTTTTCTTTTCTCTCTCCCCTCCTACCCTCCCTTCACTCCACCCTCTCCCTCCCTCCCCCTCTCCCGTTCTCCCCCCCCCCCTCCACTTCTATCTCTCTGTCCTCTCTCTGTCTATCACTATCTCTCTTCTCTTCCCCCCCCCCCCCCCCCCCCCCCTCTCTCTCTCCCATCCTCCCTCCCCCTCTCTCTCTCTCCCCCCTCTCTCCCCTTGTTCCCCCTCCCTCCCCTCCCCCCCCCCACCTCACTCTCTCTGTCTCTCTAGCATGCGGACTGCTTTTTCAGGTCCCACGAACCAAGTACAGCATCTGGCGACGCCCATGTGACGTGTCCTGCCAGACAGACCCGATAGACGAGCCCCTCCCGTGCCCACGGACGAGGAGGCCAGCCAGGAGTGGAAGTTCCTCGCCGACGAAACGCTGGAGGGGGCCACGCCCGACCTGAGCGGGTCAGTAGAGGTGCTGCATGCCATGCGCAGCTGCTCGGCTGCCACGTCAGAGGTGGTGCACGTGATCTCCGATCCGGAGGATCATATGGGGCCGGCGGGTTAAGAGGGGGGTGGAGAGGGTCCGATCCGGCATGTGGTGGTCTTGGGTCGGGGATGACTGGATCTGTGGCGTTCGGATCCCGCTGGCGCGCGCGCGTGTGTATGTGTTTAAGAGCAAACACGGAGATTAAATTGATGGGAAATGCGGAGTATTTGAAGTTTTTAGAGAGAGAGAAATACAGAGAGAGAGAGAGAGGGAGAGAGAGATGGACAGAGAGAGATACAGACAAACAGACAGAGGTAGACAGACAGACAGAGAAAAATGTGTGTGTGTGTGTGTGTGTGTGTGTGTGTGGCTCGCCCATTGACGGCTTCCCTCCGCAAGTCCTCACGCGGTCTCGTGTTCTGAGAAGGTTTGGAAGTGAAAACGAACTGCCGCGAAGTCCAGTGACTTACTTTTCCGTCCTTTAGAATCAATTGCCCGATTAGGATCATTGAAACAAAATATATAATATTCACAGAAAGCAAACACATACACAACAACAAAAATAGGAACAACAACAGCAACTAGCACAAGGGAAGGGGAAAGATGGAGCAATTAGTTTGGGCATAATTCGGAGGGGTTTAGAGGCAAGGGGGTGAGGGTAAGGGAGGATTTAAAAAAAGAAAAAAAAAGAAAAATTAGATTGAGATGAAAAAAAAAAATGACTACACAGTTTTAGAACAGAACATTTTGAAAATAAAGTTTCTAAAACAACAACAACAACAGCAACAACAACAAAACTTGTCTTGCCAATCGGCGACTTATTTTCAACGATTAACACATTGGGGGAAGTCTTATTTGAATACAACGAAATAAAACCAGTTCAGCTGTGAGTTGCGCATTACATATGCAAATAATTTTGTTGCAGCCTTTTGTAGATGCAGAATTCAAAGCTAGCCTGAACGCTTAACTTTTCATAAGCCTTCCAAGGACCTCGTACATTTAAGATAAAGAAGTTATTTACGTCAGAATGAGAAAAAAAAAGGAGAAGAAGAAGAAGAAGAAGAAGCAGCGAACGTACAATTTACTAAAATAATGCCAAATTCTGAACTTTCCATTCAACACCTCATGGTTTGCCAGCTGAATTATCTCTCTTTGAGGAAAAGGGATGTAACCAATTCAGGGCAATTTTTCTTCTTCCTTATATGGAAGTATATTCGTCAACGGAGCCAGTTGTAAAGATTTTTGCCTCACAAATTTCCTTTTCTTTCATATTAATCGTCGACTAGAATTCCAAGATTTACTTTTTTTTTCTGCTTATGCAACCGGTTTTTTTTTTTTTTTTCTGTTTTTTGTTGTAGTGTTGTTGGTCTCATATTCCATGCCGTCTCGGTGGCATCACTTCCACGCCGCTCATTCTGGCTACCCTTTCACAGTTAAATCCCAGCTTGTCCTGTCGCGGCCCTGAAACCGGTGATCCACAGGGAGCAGCCAATATCAAGTCGTGACGAGGCAGCCCACCAGAGGAGATACTGCACTGCTGCCGGGTCAAATTCGATGGTGTACAGTGCTGACGCAACATGCACAGGAAACCACCAACCCGGCCCCCTACTGACGACGATTGTTCGGTCGCAGAGTCGGCGCGAGTTAGCGGCTCCTTCCGACCTCGCCAAGAGCATTGACGTGAAGCAGAAAGAGAAACTAAGGTCATCATGGAAGCAGGGGTATGCGACCGTTTTTTTTTTTTGTTTTTTTTTAATACCACCATGTAGGTAGCCACATACCGCTGTGGAGATGATGTCAAAGCGCAACACCAGTGTGCATGTATTGTATGTATTTTGCCTCATCCATCTTACCGGCACATGGCGGCCTACTCTTCTCTGAACAGTGGAATGGGATTTCATTTGTATGTATGAAAGATTTCTTTACAATGCATGCGTACGCGTTCGTGCACAGGATATCGGTTTTAAAATCGCCGTCCAAAGAACTGAGAGACTGGGTCTACTCAACAGATGGACAAAAATAATCTCTTCCAGGCTGGCGATGTCGAGTGGGGGGAATGGAACCCCGGATTTTGGAAGAAGAGTGTGGTACCTTACCCACAAGGCCAATCAGACCTCAATGCACCCCTTGAGTGCTCTTCAAACAGAGCGAAACAGATGTCGCTCGCTAACCGCTTACTTCCGCTTAGCACGGGCAAATGTTTTTTTTTTTTTTATTATTATTATTATCTTTGCAACGTCATTGTTTTAATGATGGAGGAATTGGCAGTCTGCATGTGGTTTTCCCGACTACCTAATTGTTCAGCATATTGTTTGGTCAATTAGAGGGAGATAACATCTCTTAGGAGTTCCAAGCGAAGGCTGTTCTGTACATTCCTAGCTGCTGTCAGCACTGACGTGACTTGCAATGCTGAAGTTAGTAAACAGCAGAGCTGACTACTCTGACTGTAGACACTTTTTCACCTCCCTTGTATCCTTAAATTGATCTTCAAGCTTAGGCTAAAAAAAATGTTTCCCTTAGATATATGAGTCTTTATCTATTGATTTTAGTTTTCATGCAACTTATTTCCTTTAAGGTACTTTGAGTGGTACTTTTCAACCCTTCTCTGCCTGCTTTTGGGGCTCTCTCTTTGAAATTGCGCTTCAGTCATTGGTGGTGACAGTAGCTCAGCATTAAAAGCGGAATATCTCCATTTGATGCCAAACAGAACCACACAGTTAGCCGGGGTTAGCGGAGGGAAGGCAGTACTGGACAAGCGATTTCAATGGTTCTGTTTGCAAACTTGATCAAGATGGACCCTATAATGCCACCAGTGAAGAATCTAGCATTCGTATTTAACGCTGTCTTTTTCATTTTCATTTTCTTTCTCTCCCCCCTCCCCTCCCCTCTCCGGTGTGTGTGTGTGTGTGTGTGTGTGTGTGTGTGTGTGTGTGTGTGCGTGTTAATTTTTGCATACTCATTGTTTAAATGATGGAAAAATTGTTGTTAAAGACAATTGCGGACATGCATTCCCCCCCCCCCCCCCCCCCCCCCCCCCCCCCCCACACACACACACACACATAAAGTCCAGTGAGAGGTTGTGTGTGTATGTGTGTGCGTGCGTGTGCGTGCGTGCGTGCGTGCGTGCGTGCGTGCGTGTGTGTGTGTGTGTGTGTCGTGTGTGTGTGAGAGAGAGAGAGATAGATAGAGACGTAGGGAGAAGAGAAGGGGGAGGGGGTAGGAATGCAGCCAAAGCCGGTCACGTACGTGTTGAGAAGAGATGATGGGGAGGGGGCGGGGGGGGGGGGGGGGGGGGGGGGGACAGAATTACATTGTCATTTAATAAAACCGGCTTTCGTTACACAAAGAACGGTTCAGCACACACACACGCGCGCGCGCGCGCACACACACACACACACACACACACACACACACACACACACACACACACACACACACACACACACACACTCATTCATACGAGAGAGAGAGAGATGTGTGTGTGTGTGTGTGTGTGAGAGAGAGAGAGAGAGTGAGTGAGCGAGAGAGCTACACATGTTTATGATTGTTTTTTTCTGCATAAAAGTGTCTGTCTTACGAAAGGAAAAAGAACAAAAGGTTGCGATTTAAAAAAACAAAACAAAAAAAAACACCAGTATTTCAATACACCACCTAAGAGATTTCTGTTATGTTTTGTGTGTGTTCATTAAGCTTTGCAGAGCCGGAGGTGATGGAAGGGGCTGAGGGAGAAAGACTGGACGAGAGAAAAGAGGAAGAAAGAGAGACTCCGGAAGAAGAACAGCCAGAACCCTCCGGGTCAGCTTACATTGTCGAGTTTCCAGCCGAACCAGACTATCCGCCTGAAACGGAGTTTCCATGCCAGCCTGTAATAATCTTAGAGCCGGGGGAAGAAGAGGAGGAGAGGCCCCAGCGAAATGGAAGACGAAGAAGAGAAAAGACACGAGGAGGAATGGGCAGAAAAAAACAGGGAGACGAAGATGAGGGTGAAGAGAGAGACGAGGGCAAAGAGTACTTGTACATAGAAGACGACAAAGAAGGTGTGCCCCCTTCCGAACCGTTGGAACAGGGGCTGAGGATAAAATCAGTTCCACAGTATATCAACGAAATCATTTCCAAAAGCAGCGAAGTACTGGCCAACGAGATGGCGGAGGAAACTCTCAGAGTAGAACCTGTCGAACCAGAGGCAGACGAGGAAAAAACGCCTTGGGAACAAGAAGAAGAGCATGAGGAAGTGGCCAAAGTTCCCCAAGAGCTCCTTGTCGGAAAAGAACCGGAAGAACCTGGGGACAAACAACTAGAACCAGCTGAATCCACCCTTGAATGGATTCCTGAGGAGAAAAAACTCCTACCTGGACAGAATTGCAGATGAATGTGCTGAAATGGAGGCAGGAACCCTTCTCCCAGTGCGTCAATTCGATCCTGAAATCAGCGAATCCAGTTGGTCCGTGGGTGAAATGCTTGCCGAAGCTGCGAAGGAGGCAGATGAAACGGCAGAGGCCCTGTCCACGTACTCTGACTTCCGAGACGACGAAGCAGAGGAAAAAGAACCGCTTGTGGAAGTCAAAGTGACTGAAGAACCAGTGGCAGAACTGCTGGGCAAAGAAACTGTGGCTGAGGAGGTGACCGTAGAACGGCAAGCTGAAGTGCCTATTGAACAAACGGCTGCTGAAGAAATGCCCATGGAAGTTCAGCGTGAAGAGCCACCTGCAGAGGCACAGGTGGAAGAAGTTAAGGAAACGCCAACAGTAGACGGGCCTACAGAAGAAGCAAAGGAGGAAGAAAAGCCTGCAGCAGAGGAAGCCGAAAAAGTGCTGGCAGAACCGGAGGCAGAAGTGCTACCAAAAGCAGAGGAAGAAGAAGTGCCAACAGAACCAGAAGAAGAAGTGCCAGCAAAAGCAGAGGAAGAAGTGCCAGCAAAAGCAGAGGAAGAAGAAGTGCCACCACCAAAAGCAGAGGAAGAAGTGCCAACAAAAAAAGGAGAGGAAGAAGTGCCACCAACAAAAGCAGAGGCAGAAGAAGTACCAACACAAGCAGAGGCAGAAGAACTGCCACCAAAAGCAGAGGAAGAAGTGCCAACAAAAGCAGAGGCAGAGGTGCCAACAAAAGCAGAGGCAGAAGTGCCAACAAAAACAGAGGCAGAAGAAGTGCCAACAAAAGCAGAGGAAGAAGAAGTGCCAATAAAAGCAGAGGAAGAAGTGCCAACAAAAGCAGAGGCAGAAGTGCCAACAAAAGCAGAGGCAGAAGAAGTGCCAACAAAAGCAGAGGCAGAAGAAGTGCCAACAAAAGCGGAGGAAGAAGAAGCACCAACAAAAGCAGAGGCAGAAGAAGTGCCAACAAAACCAGAGGCAGAAGTGCCAACAAAAGCAGAGGCAGAAGAAGTGCCAACAAAAGCAGAGGAAGAAGTGCCAACAAAAGCAGAGGCAGAGGTGCCAACAAAAGCAGAGGCAGAGTGCCAACAAAAACAGAGGCAGAAGAAGTGCCAACAAAAGCAGAGGAAGAAGTGCCAACAAAAGCAGAGGAAGAAGTGCCAACAAAAGCAGAGGCAGAAGTGCCAACAAAAGCAGAGGCAGAAGAAGTGCCAACAAAAGCAGAGGCAGAAGAAGTGCCAACAAAAGCGGAGGAAGAAGCACCAACAAAAAGCAGAGGCAGAAGAAGTGCCAACAAAACCAGAGGCAGAAGTGCCAACAAAAAGCAGAGGCAGAAGAAGTGCCAACAAAAGCAGAGGAAGAAGTGCCAACAAAAACAGAGGCAGAAGAAGAAGTGCCAACAAAAGCAGAGGCAGAAGTGCCAACAAAAGCAGAGGAAGAAGTGCCAACAAAAGCAGAGGCAGAAGAAGTGCCAACAAAAGCAGAGGAAGAAGCGCCAACAAAAGCAGAGGCAGAAGAAGTGCCAGCAAAAGCAGAGGAAGAAGTGCCAACAAAAGCAGAGAAGAAGTGCCAACAAAAGCAGAGGCAGAAGTGCCAACAAAAGCAGAGGAAGAATCGCCAACAAAAGCAGAGGAACAAGAAGTGCCATCAGAAGCAGGGACTGAAGAAGTGCCCAGAGAAGCCAAGACAGAGGAAATGCCAAAAGAAGAAGAGTCAGAAGAATGCCAGAAGAGGAGGACGTATATTTGAAATAGTGGAAGGGGCAACGAAGGAAACGCAGACAGATGCACAGTATACAGCATCAGTGGAAGAGCAGGTAGAGGAAATGCCCACAGAGGGGCAGGCAGAAGAATTGCTGACAGAAAAGCAGGCAGAGGAAAAAAAAACCGAAAAGAGCAGGCAGAGGAAGTGCCCACAGAAAAGCAGGCAGAAGAAGTACCAACAGAAAAGCAGGAAGATGTGCTCACAGAAGAGAAGGCAGAGGAAGTGCCCGCAGAAAAGCAGGCAGAAGAAGAACCAACAGAAAAGCAGGAAGGTGTGCTCACAGAAGAGAAGGCAGAGGAAGTGCCCGCAGAAAAGCAGGCAGAAGAAGTACCAACAGAAAAGCAGGAAGATGTGCTCACAGAAGAGAAGGCAGAGGAAGTGCCCTCAGAAGAGCGGGCAGAAGAAGTGCCATCAGAAGAGCAAGTGGGAGAAACACCCACAGAAGGGCAGGCAGAAGAAGTCCCCACAGACAAGCAGGCAGAAGACGTTCCCACAGAAGAGCAACTAAAAGAAGTTCCCGCAGAAGAGCAGGTGGGAGAAGTTCCCACAGAAGATGAGGCAGAAATCCCAACAGAAAAGCAAGCAGAAGACGTTGCCAGAGAAGAGCAGACAGACGTTCCTACAGAAGACCTAGTAAAAGAAGTTCCCAGAGAAGAGCGAGCAGAAGTTCCCTCAGAAGAGCAGGTAGACGAAGTTCCCACGAAAGATCAGGCAGAAGAATACCAAGAGAGAAGCAGGCAGAAGTTCCCACGGAACAGGTAGAAAAAGTGCGCACAGAAGAGCAGGAAGAAGAAGTGCCCACAGAGGAGCAGGCAAAAGAACCCACGAAAGAGGAGGCAGAAGTTCCCACAGAAAAACAAGGGGAAGTTCCTAAAGAAGACCAAGGGCATGTTCCCACAGAAGGGCAAGTAGAAAAAGGTCCTAAAGAAGAGCCAGCTGAAGTTCCCACAGAAGGGCAAGTAGAAA
Source organism: Conus betulinus (assembly GCA_016801955.1). Classification (NCBI taxonomy): domain Eukaryota; kingdom Metazoa; phylum Mollusca; class Gastropoda; order Neogastropoda; family Conidae; genus Conus; species Conus betulinus. The sequence continues at coordinate 1,345,063 of JADBJO010000031.1, read as the reverse complement.
AAGGTCCCAAAGAAGAGCCAGATGAAATTCCCACAGAAGGGCAAGTAGAAAAAGGTCCCAAAGAAGAGCCAGATGAAATTCCCACAGAAGGGCAAGTAGAAGAAGGTCCCAAAGAAGAGCCAGCTGAAGTTCCCACAGAAGGACATATAGAAGAAGGTCCCAAGGAAGAGAAGGCAGGAGTTCCCACAGAAAAGGCGGAGGACGAGCCCACAGAAGAACAAACAGAAGCGCCTACAGAAGAACAGGCGGAAGAAGTGCCCACAGAAGAACAGGCCGAAGTTCCCACACAAGAACCGGTGGAAGTTCCCACAGAAATACAGGCAGAAGAAGTTCCCACTGAAAAGCTCGCAGATGACATTCCCACAGAAAGACAGGCAGAATTTCCCACAGAAGAGCAGCCAGAAGAAAATACCACAGAAGAACAGGCTGAAGTACCACCAGAAGAGCAAGCAGAAGAAGTGCCCACTCAAGAGCAAGCAGAAGTGCCCACAAAAAGCAGTCCAAAGAAGAGTTCGCACAGGAAGTGCCAACAGAACAGCAAGCAGAAGGGCAGACTGAACAAGTGCCCACAGAAGAAGAAGAGGCAAAGCAAATGCCCACTGAAGAGCAGATACAAGTGCCTTCAGAGGAACAGCCAGAAGTGTGCACAGGTCAGGCAGAGGAACTGCCTACAAAAGAACAAGCAGAAGAAGTGCCGAAAGAAGAGCAGATAGAAATGCCCATAGAAGAGCAGAGAGATGAAGCACCCACAGAGGGAACAGAAGAGGTACCTGCAGAAGAACAGGCAAGGGAAATGCCTGCAGAAGAACTACCCATGGAAGGTCAGCCAGAAGCGCCTGCAAAGCAGGCAGAAGAAGCACCCACAGAAGAAGAGACAGAAGAGGAGGAGGGGGAGTATGCAGACGTAGAAGTGTGTTCCATCGACGTCCAGACTGGCGATTCTCTGCTGGCTATGGGGACGGAAGTGCAGACAGGACCCTCTCTAGAGTGCCTCCGAGCCAAGACCTCAGACCTGGCCTTGCAGACAGGTCCGTCTTTAGAAAACATGCCCATGTTGGCAGCATACTTGGGCCTGCAGAAGGCAGTAACTGGAAATATCAGCATCTCCAGGGAACCTGAGATGGGAGAACAACAGGTGTCCACTGACTTAGAAGGAGAACAGACGGGAAAAGAAACGTGGGAACTCAAGGCTGATGAGGCACCTCCTGAAGAACAGTTTGAAGAGGCGCCCACGGATATACAGACTGAAGACATACCTCCAGAGGAGCAGATAAAAGAAGTACCAGCCGACGAATGCGTAGAAGACATGCTTGATGAAAAACAGGTGGAAGAGGTGCCAGCTGAAATACAGATGGAATACATGCCTTCTGAAGAACAAGGGAAAGAAATGCCCAGCGAACCACAGGTGGAAGAAACGCCAACAGAGGTACAGGTGGAAGAAATGCCCTCTGAGGCACAGGTGGAGGAAATGCCCTTTGAGACTGAGGCGAAAAAAATACCCACTGAGGCAAAGGCACAAGAAATGCCAATGGAGGCACAGGCGGAAGAAATGCCCACTGAGGCACAGGCAGAAGAGATGCCCGCTGAGGCACAGGCAGAAGAAATGCCCTCTGAGGCACAGGCAGAAGAGATGCCCGCTGAGGCACAGGTAGAAGAAGTGCCCACTGAGGCACAGGCGGAAGAGATGCCTGCTGAGCCACAGGCAGAAGAAGTGCCCACTGAGGCACAGATGGAAGAAGTACCCACTGAGGCACAGGCGGAAGGACCCACTGAGGCACAGGTTGAAGAAGCGCCCATTGTCGCACAGGCAGAAGAAATGCCTACCGAGGCAGAGGCAGTGGAAGTGCCCACTGAGGCACAGGCAGAGGAAGTGCCCACTGAGGCACAGGCAGAAAGGGTGTCCGCTGAGGCACAGGCAGAGGAAGTGCCCACTGAGGCACAGGCAGAAGAAATGCCCACTGAGGCAGAAGAAATGCCCACTGAGGCACATGCAGAAGAAATGCCTCTGAGGCACAGGCAGAAGAAATACCCACTGAGGCACAGGCAGAAGAAGTGCCTACTGAGGCACAGGCAGAAGAAGTGCCCACTGAGGCACAGGCGGAAAAAAAAAGCACCCACCGAGGCACAAATGGAAATACCAGTCGATATAAGGGTGGAAGAATCACCAACAGAGGAACCACAGGTAGACATATCTTACGAATTCTCATCAGAAGATATAATCATGGAGATAGCAGAAGCGCAGATAGAGAATATGAACATTGAGATTCGAGTAATCGAACCGTCAAGTATCTGGATATCAGAATCCACTGAGGAAAGAAAGGCAGAGAGACGAGGGCGGAAGAAATACCACCAGCACCCCAGGGAATTGAAGAGGAACCCGTCAGTGCTGAAGCAGAAGAGATCCCCGTTGAAGAACAGCCTGCAGAAACACAAACAGGAAAGGGTCTTCCGGAGGATACAGAAAGACCTGACACAGGCACCGCGGAAGAACACGCACCTGAAGCTGACAAGGAGATGAGAATGGCACGGCAGTCCAGCGTCTTCAGCGAAGCCGCTGATTCCGGAGAAATCAGCCTGGAAACTGACGGCTTTGCTGACGACGAGCGCACGGACAGCAACGTGGTGGATGTTCGAAAGCAGAAAGAGAAGGTTAAACGCACCCCAGCCCAGAGAGACGCAATGCGACACGTGCCTGCCGAAACGGATGACGCGGAACTCACAGACAAACCTGACTCGGACTACACATCTCCAACGCCGCTGTCGCCAGAACCAAAAGATGCGACGGGAATAGAAGCAGCCGGGAAAGAGGCGGAAAGGTTGATGACCCCAGCTAGACAGAACCCACCGCACCTACTACGAAAACGGACGAGGAACAGGGGGCGCCAAAATCAATCGCCGAGCGTCCTTCCCCCGAAGAGACAGAAGGAGAACTCAAAGAAGCGAAAACCAGGGAAGAAAAACGAAAGGAAGGTGAGGTCACCGCGGCCCTACCACGGGACGAAGACACAGAAAGAGAACTGACAGAAATCACAACAGAAGCTCAGCAGGAAGAACATGAGGAGGAGGAGCCGACAGAAGGCGTCTCTAAAGAAGTGGCGCGAGATGAGCTAGGAGAGGCAGTCCCGGAAGTGACCATCATCAGCCCGACAAGGAAGAAGACAGGGAAAGGCGGGCAGCGCGTGGTGACCCGACCCCCATTGTTCGACGACGAGGTCGAAGAAGCCGCGGAGGCCATTGGAACCGCACTCTTCACCGGAATGGATTTTTAGCCTCGGCTCCTACGTGCCTTCATCTATCATTGCCTGTTCGCCAGCTTTACCAAGGGTTTTTTTTTCAACATTTTTCTACAGACCAACTCTAATCTTGTCTTTTTTGGGGGGTGGGGATGGGGGTGGGTACTTTTACTCTACATTTCCCTAAACTTATCTGACGGATTTTTTCCTCTACACGTTCCCAATTTGTACTATTTCCTACTTTTGACTACTCTTTGCGACGTTTTTCAGACCTTTCAATATTGACCTATACATTTCCTACGCTGTTTTTGGTCCGATCCTTTCCCCACGTTTGCTGACCTTTCATTCCTGTGACCAATCCTTTTGCTATGTTTAGAGACGTTTCACTCCTCTGACCAATCCCTTGATCAATCTTTTTGCGACGTTGGCATACCTTTCTCTACATTGACCAGTCCCTTAACTATTTGTAAGCTCCTTCATTTCCTTGACCTATCATTTCCCTATATTTTCAGCCCTTTCACAACTTTGACCCGTCCTTTTCCTACGTTTTCAGACTTTCCACTACTTCCACCTACGTTGTCAGTCTTTTCACCACATTGACCTATATCTTTCCCACTTTTTCAGGCCTGTCACTACTTTGACCTATCCCTTTTCCTCGCTTTCAGACCTTTCACTACCTTGACCTATATTTTCCCTGCGTTTTCAGGCAGACTTTTAACTGCTTGTGATCCACCTCTTCTTTCCCCTTTTCACACCTTTCCCAACTTTGACTCATCCCTTTCACACTTTTCAAATAATCTTACACTACACTTTGGCCCATCCTTTTCCCCACATTTTGGTACTTTCACACTACTTTGACCTCTCATTTATCCTATTTATGCAGACCTTTCATTCATTTGACCTATCCTTTTCCTACGCTTTCAGACTTGTCATTACTTTGATCGATCTTATTGCTATGTTGTTATACCTTACACTACCTTGACCTTTCACTTTCCCACGTTTTCAGACCTTTCACAATTTTGACCTTACCCTTTCCCACGTTTTCAGACTTTCACTACTTTGACCCAGTACTCTGACCTGTCCCTTTCCCACGTTCTCAAACTTTAATTACTCTAACCTATCCCTTTCCCACGTTCTCAAACTTTAATTACTCTGACCTATCCCTTTCCCATGTTGTCAGACTTTCACCACTTTGAACTATCCTTTTCCCCCGTTTTTTCAGACCTTTCACCGCTTTGAACTATCCTTTTCCTACGTGTTCAGACCTTTCACCGCTTTGAACTATCCTTTTCCTACGTGTTCAGACCTTTCACCGCTTTGAACTATCCTTTTCCTACGTGTTCAGACCTTTCACCACTTTGAACTGTCCTTTTCCTACGTGTTCAGACCTTTCACCACTTTGAACGATCCTTTTCCTACGTGTTCAGACCTTTCACCACTTTGAACGATCCTTTTCCTACCTTTTAAGACCTTTCACCACTTTGAACGATCCTTTTCCTACCTTTTCAGACCTTTCACCACTTAGATCTTTCCTACTCCTATGTTTACAGATCTGAAATACGTCATTTTCGATCAGTCATTTTTAGACGCAGCGTTCTATTTTGTACTTCCACTTCCAAATCTGTAGTTCTCTCTCATGCAAGTGCACGCATAGGTGTGTGTATAGATAGGTGGGGGGGGGGGGGGGGGTAGAATGGGTAAGGGAGGAGGGCAACAGTCTGGGGATGCGCAGTAGTGGGGGGGGGGGGGAGGAGAGGTTGGAGGATCGGCGTGGAAGGGGGGGGGGGGGGAGGGCGGGGAGGAGGGCGGAGTGAGGCAGGGGGGACGGGA
>JADBJO010000031.1:1320000-1322500 GCA_016801955.1 Conus betulinus | reverse complement strand
GTTATAGACAGTACTTTTTTTATTTGATTATAATGTCTGCATATGGCTCTGTGTACATATCTAAAATAGCAAAAATGTATACTAAAAATGCGTCTCCCAAAGACGAAAAAATGCAATTTGATAAAAAAAAAAAAAAAAAAAAAAAAAAAAAAAAAACAAAACCAAAAAAAAAAAAAACATATCGCAAAGGTGGTTTGTAACCTGTCCATTTTTTCGTACACCAATTGGACCTGGTGTGCACTTTTTCTTTTCTCTTTAGAGTATATAGTTAAACTACTTACACTGGAGGCAGTCTGTTTCATGTATTCTCATTCCCATCTTTATGCACAGAGCCAGTGATTATGATACTCTCAATAACTGTATTTACGTTTCAACCAGATTTATCCTGACACTTACTTAATTGTCCGTTCGTTTGATTCGTTATGTTCATAACTCTTTTTTCCCTGTGACCTGTGTGTCCATGTACAAATGTGATTCGGCTGCTTTTTTTTTGAAGGGGGTGGGGGGCAACCCCCTTGAGTGTATATGTGTCTCACAGAAAAGTGAAAAGTGGTGTGCGCCTGACGCAGTTGAAGTGAACCAGACAGTGCGTGCATATCGGATCAAGCTACAGCATGTGTCGTTCTGATTAACGAAGTAAGTAACGATCGCATGTCGTGCATCATCGAGTCGAAATCAACAGATTTTCGGATCAAAATGCAACATGCGTCGCTCTGATAAATGAAGTAATGACTGTACGTCGCCGCAGCCCTTGATCTTCAAGATGCTTTGATACATGCTGCCTTAGTCAGTCATGCTTGAACAGTATACTGAAGCTGCAGGAGCGTCTGTCGCAGACATTCCCTGGGCAACAATGGGGCCCGGCAGGGTGGGTGTTTGGCGGAGCTTTGCACATTGGGGAGGTGTGTGTGTGTGTGGGGGGGGGGGGGGGGGGGGGGGGGGGGGGGGGGGGGGGGGGGGGGGGGGGGGGGGGGGGGGGGGGGGGGGGGGGGGGGGGGGGGGGGGGGGGGGGGCGGGGGGGGGGGGGGGGGAGGGGGGGGGGGGGGGGGGTGAGGATCAATATCAATGCCTCTCGCGAGTTGGAATTTCATCCCGCACGCAGAAGGTATTTGTCCCATCCTGTTGATCCCATTGGCTCTATGTCTGTTTCTTGTTCTCGGATTGATTGTCTGTTCAAAACACTTCACCGCTGACAGTACTAATCTGTAAAGTTTGAAGCACACACAGCTCGCGGGCAAAAGCTACGTGTGGGCAGCAGGAAGGTCGCCCTTAGTGAGCCCTGCACACTAGGAAGCTGCAGCCGTTGGCTACTGAGGGCGGTCCTGCAAACTGAACAATTCTCTCTTCCCGAGGTGGTGACTGACCAGTGCGGGTAAACGGGACCCCTGACAAGGGCGACAAGTGGGCAGGGAAGGTAGGATACCGATCCTTTCTACTCTTTTTCTACTCCTTCGTCTTGGTGTGAATATAGTGTTCCCCCTTGTTCCAAACTCGACACTACTGAGATGTGTGTGTACTTGGTTTATGGTTGGGCAGGCACACTACACTATAGTAAATCTTCACGGATGCATCCAAGTTGACGGGTAGGACAAAAGGAGTTCAATATAACCGGGTTTTTTGTTATACCCGAAGTAACTGACACAAGAGGACTTCTGTTGGGAGGAAAAAACAGATCGCCTCGGAAATAACAGGCTTTTGATTTAAAAATACAACCGGCCTGGGCTGTAAATTGATCCGTGTGATCTGGGGGAAAAAAAAACAGAGAGAGAGAGAGAGAGAGAGAGAGAGAGAGAGAGAGAGAGAGAGAGAGAGAGAGAGAAGAAGAAGAAGAAGAAGAAGAAGACGAAGAGGAAGAAGAAGAAGACAATGAAAATCAGAGTTCATTCTTCATTTATCTGACAACCTCAGCTTTGATCCTAGCACATTGAGACGCAGAATGCAGATTTCACTCGACTCTAGCCGTGTCTGTTTATCGTTCAGATTTTCCTTAAAGTATGAGGGTACAGAATTACATCCGAACAGGTTGAGCAGACGGAGTTAAACGTGTGGGGTCTGCAGATTCTGCTAAATGGATAAGACCTATACCACAGTTGATGTGTATGTGTGTTGTGTGTGTGTGTGTGTGTGTGTGTGTGTGTGTGTGTGTGTGTGTGTGTGTGTGTGTTTCAAATGGTCTTATATTGGTAAGTGCGTATGTTACTAATGAAATTTAAAGGTATATCTTACAGTTTAAGTGAAATGGGTAAATCTTACGAATGACAATAAATGAGTAGATTTTATTGATGATATGACATGAGAACTTGTGTATCTTAGAGATCAAGATAAATGCAGGAGAGGATGAGCAGTATATGTTACAGATTAAGCTAAACGGAGTGTGCACATTTTGCAGATAAAAGTAAACAGATGTGCGGGTTTTTTTTTTCAGATGAAGTTAATTGTATACTTGCATAATGTCTTACAGATAAGCGAAGTGTGCACATCTTGCAGATGAAAGTAAACA
>JADBJO010000031.1:1305000-1315000 GCA_016801955.1 Conus betulinus | reverse complement strand
CTGTGCGGAGCAAGACGCGGCTTTTGCCTTGGCCTACACCATCGTCACGGCTCTGACGGCTGTAGGAAGTGTGGGCATCGGTTACGCACAGCGGTCCGTGGGCATGCGCTACACCAGAGTGGGGTCGGGGTAAGTGTTTGGGCTTCGACCAGCGCGTAGGGTCTGAAATCACTCCAGCACCGTTAGGTTTGAACAATCCCGGAGGGGAGCCAAGAAACACCCACCCCTGGAGTAATTTCGAGGTAGGACTCTCTCTATCTCTGTCTCTCTCTCTCTCTCTCTCTCTCTCTCTCTCTCTCTCTCTCTCTCTCTCTCTCTCTCTCTCTCTCTCTCTCTCCACTCCCACTTCCTACCTAAGCTCCTGCGTGATCTTTACGCGTAATATTTGGATCTCTCTAAAATGAATGTTATTTTGAAAAAACGCATGTCACTGCACTTGCAAGAAAGAAGATGATGTGTTGAAAAAGAAGATTTTACTAGACTGGCTCAAAATGACTCCATGAACATTTTGTAATATTCATTTTCAAGAAAATGATTTTGGTTTGGAGGGAAGAGAGAGAGAGAGAAGGGGGAGGAGAGGTTTAACGTAATTTTGGAAAAACTTCAGAATAACCAAAATCAATATTTTAGCTTTGTTTTGCTTTTTTTTTTTTTCAAGAATTCGTTTTTTACTACTGCCGGACATGAGAGAGGATTACGTAATTGAAAAATGGAGTTTCCGGGGAGGGGTATTTTTGGTCTTCCCATATGGGGAGGCATTCCAGGGTATTTTTTGGTCATTCCCACAAGGAACTTTTCAATAGTTTAGCATTAAATTCAACACACTATTTTTTCGGAAAGAATGCTTCTTTAACACAGTGGGGATCCCGAACAGATAGAAAGAGGGAATATTTTACGTTTCAGAGGCAGTCGGCATTGGGATTTGTCCCACAGAAACTTCATTAACATTTTTAGCCTTCAGTTACATATTCTTTAAGAAAATCCCCAGTTTCAAGTCCTGGCAGATTAGGATAAGTTGATGGTTTCATTTCATATTCTTTACTCTCTCATCCCCTCTTTCCTGCAGGCAACAGGCGATTTGGGAGTATTTGGTTCGATAAGCAGAGTTCTTCTGGGGATGGGGATGGGGAGTATTGATATTCTGAGTCATCCCAACAAGAACTCGATCAATATTTTTTTTACAGGAAACTTACCAGTTTCTAGAAAAGCGTACGTGCTGTTTCAAAGTCAATGGAGAGAAGAGGGATAAGTTGAGGCGTTGCTTCTCTCTCTCACTCTCTCTCTCTCTCTCTCTCTCTCTCTCTCTCTCTCTCTCTCCTTTTTTTTTTTTTTTTTTTGGGGGGGGGGGGGTAACCCCTGAATAATTCACCAATTCTTTTTATCTTCGAGTTTTTATTTCCCACATTTCTCACAGACAGTTTTCATGTTATTTCCTTCCTGGGTAGAGGGGACGGGAGGATTATACGTGGCTGCGGGAAAATCGTTTTTGTTTTTTTTTCCCCAGAAAGACTGTATCGAAACTTTTCACATCAAGTTCTCTTTTCTTTCCAGACACAGACAACTTGAAGTTTAAATAAACTGACGGAGTGGGAAGTCGTTCTGGGGCAGACCCTAAACACTCCACCTGATGCCCCCGTCCTTCCTGTTTTATCTATTCCTGTCTTGAAATGATACATATTTAACTGCAAAGTGGTGGGCTTCGGAAAAAGAGTTTGATAGATCTTTGTTGTTTTTAGGGGTGAGTCAAAATGATTTCACTGTTAGAGCCCTGTCCCTGTGTTCCTTCGCCCCCATCTGAAATAGCACGTATTTGTGGAAAATGAGACACACGTCAAGGCTAAAACAACTGTTGAATTGTTCTGGAGTTGACACCCCCCCCCCCCCCCCCAAAAAAAAAAAAAAAAAAAAAAAAAAAAAACCTCCCTAAGCCCCCCTCCCAGTTCCATCCCCCTCCCCCACTATCCCTCCCACCTCTGCCTATTGTCCCAGTTCTAGACCCCCCCCCCCCCCCCCCCCCCCCCTTACTTAAAGGAACATACATTTCTGGAACCTAAGCGAACTGAGGTAAAAGGCCAGTCTTCCTGGAGCATATACATATGTATGTATGTATGTATGTATATGTATGTTTTGTATGTATGTTTCAAAAATACATGTCTCTTTGTATTTCATTAAGTGAGGCAGGGTTTGATACAAAAGTTATCATTATCGTTACTGGGTCATTAGGAATTGTCCACAAACATGTGGTTCCAGGCCTTGCCTGCTCGGCTTGTCCAAAGACAGGAGCAAACAAATGTCAGTAATGATTGGGTAAAAGCGTGTGTTGGGTGAGACGACAGTTCCTCAGGTACAGGCAAGAGCCCTAAATCCATGCAAAGAAAAGAAGAGAGAAAAATGGACTCACTGACAATGAGAACGCGAGATGAATAGAGAAGAATACGGGGAAAGAGAGAGAGAGAGAGAGAGAGAGAGAGAGAGAGAAGAGGGGAGAGAGAGAGAGAGAGAGAGGGGCATGAAACAGAAATAGAAATATGTTACTCTTTTAAAACATACTTTCAGGACCACGACTGTGTGATGTTATTACAAATACTTACTTTCATAAGACTACCTCCCTCTACCCCCCTCAAATACCCCCCCACCCCACCACCACCACCATAACACACATATCAGACGCGCGTTCGCGGGGGGGGGGGGGGGGAAGAGAGAGGGAGAGAGAGAGAGAGAGAGAGAGAGAGAGGAGAGAGAGAGAGAGAATAGTGTGCGTGGATAGTGAGTTTCTATTACAGTGCTGTTGTTGGTGTTTGTACATTTATGGACAACGTTACATAATTGTAGTTATAACAAAGTTTGGAATAAAAATGACTGACATGTATGTGTGTGTGTGTGTGTGTGTGTGTGTGTGTGTGTGTGTGTGTGTGTGTGTGTGTGTGTGTGTGTGTGTGTGTGTGTGTGTGTGTGTGTGTGTGTGTGTGTGTGTGACAGAGACAGAGAGAAAGAGAGACAGAAACATACAGGGTAGAAAGGAGAGAGAGAGAGAGAGAGAGAGAGAGAGAGAGAGAGAGAGAGAGAGAGAGAGAGAGAGAGAGAGAGAGAGAGAGAGGGTGGGGAGGGTGGAATAAAGCGAGACGGGAGAAGGATGGACTTTCTTCGAAATGCTGTGAACCTCTCGTAGTTTCACTGCCTAAGCGGCCAATAAGCTATGAAATTGAACCTTTAATTATGGTCGATCGATCTTTTTTGTCTGTCCGTCTGTCTATCTGTCCGTCTGTCCTTCGGGCTGTCTGTCTGTCAGTCTGTTTGTGTATCTATGTACCTATGTATGTATCTATCTATCTATCTGCCCTTCTGTCTTCTTCTCTGTCTGTCTGTCTGTCTGTCTGTCTGTCTCTCTGTCTAATATCACTGAAACCAGGCAATTCAGTTTTCAAACTCTCTTTCTTAGACAAAAAAATAAAATAAAATAACGAAAAGAAAAAAAAGCAAACAAACAAACGTAGACAGTAGGCACTTGTCTTATGGAAATCTCCGCAATTTAGGTAGTATTTCATACTGTATTGAAACCGAACAGACCTGTTGTTTTGGCTGTCATGTGTTGTAAGTGAAATGCAAGCTGAAAGTAGATACACGTGTATCATGTTTACTGGTATTAAGGGCAGTCATTTGTTCTGTTTCAGGCTGGTCTATGTGGCTGGATTGTTGATGTGGGACTTGTGACTCCAGGTAGGTGTTTCTATTATGTTGTGTTGTGTGTGTATTGTATTATACTGTACTATATTGTATTGTCATGTACTGTACTGTGTTGTACTGTGTTATGTTGTATTGTGTTGTATTATATTGCAATGTGTTGCGTTGTATTGTGTTGTGTTTTTGTTGTGTTGTATAGTAGTGTGTTGTATTACATTGTATTGCATTGTATCGTATTCATTGCATCGAGTCATATTGTATTGTATTGTATTGTATTGTATTGTAACGCGTGGCATGGCATGGCACGTATTGTACCGTACTGTATTTCATAGCATGATATTGTATTGCAGTGTCTTGCATCATGATATACGATGCTCCCTTGTATTGCATAATACGGTACAAGTTTTATCGTACTGTTCTGTACCGTTATCGCATTGTTTTGTACTTTGTGTACAGTTACCTGTTCTGTGTGCCCCCGATAATCTTCCCTACTGTGACAGTCTGAGAACTGGTGCACATAATGCTGTGTGTTCATGAAATGCTGTGGACGTGGACATCAATGAATGTCTGTGCAAGACAGGCAAAGTCAAAACCAATCACCTAACTTATAACGTCCTTGTTTAATTCACTGACATTCCATGTTACAAACGATAATTTGGAATCAAAATTGTTTGAATCAAAAAAAATATATTGGTCTACTTGTCTGTCTGACGTGCTACTGCAGTTGATGCAACTACAGCGCTCGTTAAAACACGCTGAGTTACAAATTTATACTGTCTGATTCACCAACATTTCGGTTGTTCTCAGAGTAGTTCCTTTGTTATCACAAGGTTTTTCACATTTAGTATCAATTGGAACACATACACCACTCTATTCCTTTACATCTTTGGTATCTGTCACTGTACCACTTTAAGCTACCACAGGTAGCTGCACAACCACTTCACCTGTAGCTGCACTCTGCATATCTGTGTCGTAGACGCGAACGTCACGTGCTGGGCTGGCAGGAGAAACACGGTCACCGCACGCACTTGGTGTGAAAAACGGTCGCGTTCTCTGCATCACTGAGGTTGTCGCCGACGTCGTTGTTCACGTGCAGGCCCGGACTTGTTCTAGGGTGCTGGCACCACGGTGTCGGTGGCAGGGTTGGAATCGTACCGCCTCCCGGCGATGATCAAGTGATCGAAGACCATGCGTTGATGCATTCTTGTTCTTGCTTTCTTCAAATGAGCAAGCAGCTTTCTCTGGTTGTCTCTTATCAGTCCAGTCTTCCACGATGGAGATGTGTGACCCTTTCAGTTTCTTCTTCTGTCGCATCACATTGTTTCTGTCCCTGTAAAATGTAAATGTGGCTACAATGAGTGGGTTAGTCCCTCCTTTCACTCGGTGCATACGATCCAACAGCACGTCTCCATCGATGCTAGTTTTGTTCCACAACTCTTTTCACACTGTCTTCACACTGCTGCCAAGTTTTCTTGCCCTTGGTCCGTGGAATGCCGTGGAACTACAAGCTGTTCCTTCTGGAGCGACCATCGAGTCAACCAGGCTTGTCTCCAGACTGTCCACTTCCTTCTGAAGCTCTCTATTCTCTTGCGACAAGCGGTCATTTCTCGGCTGCAGATGAGTTGACTTCAACACGGTGACAGCCCTGATATATCCCTTTGCGGTCGGCTAGGCTATACGTAACTCTCTCTCTCTCTCTCTCTCTCTCTCTCTCTCTCTCTCTCTCTCTCTCTCTCTCTCTCTCTCTCTCTCCACATATCCGCAATCCCTTCTGTAAGGGAGACCACCTCGTCACTAAGCCCCGTTACGACGTCATCGTTTAGACAGGTTAAAGTGACATTCATGTCGTCACTAAGCCCCGTTACGAAGTCAACGTTTAGACAGGTTAAAGTGACATTCATGTCGTCACTAAGCCCCGTTACGACGTCATCGTTTGGACAGGTTAAAGTGACATTCATGTCGTCACTAAGCTCCGTTACGACGTCATCGTTTAGACAGGTTAAAGTGACATTCATGTTGTCAAACTGGCACCTCAGATCCGACATCTGGACGACATCGGCGATGAAAGCTGTGAGTCCCTCGTCCCTCCCCCACCCCTCCTCCCGCCTTCCTCCCCCCCCCCCCCCCCCCCCCCCCCCCCCCCCCCCCACACCCCCCCCCACCCCCATCCGCAGCTGACTTTTCTGTTTTCTCTGCAGGGTCGGAAGTAAGACTGGAAAGAGCGGAAACGTTGGTCAGTACATTTTGCTTCTTGGGCGGCCCGGGTTAATTTCCACATCCCCACAGCGCAGCAGAGTTCCCACCCATAACGCATTGGTTCTCCCCCCCCCCTTCCCCCCCCCCCCCCCCCCCCCCCCCCCTTCGGAAAGAGAGGTCATTCACGCTGACTCCGCAACTAAGTAATTGTTGTCGTCAGTAGGGGGCTTAGTAGGTGGTATCTTGCGTACGTTGGATCAGAAAAGTCGCCACTGAACACCACCAATGTGACTCTGCAGCAGTGCAGTGTCTCCTCCGGTGGGTTACCTCTTGACCTGGGCCATCATGGACGGGGGATCGGAATGAGCGGCGTGGGTGCACGGCCACTGAGGCGGTACAAAAAATGGGACAGCAAAATGAAAAAAAAAAAGAGGAACACATAATCACAAAAGCTGCCCCATACCTGTTTCTAAAGAGAATGATCATGTGTTGTAACGCATTGCAACAGCAACCCTGGCCCCGTTCCCACATAAAAACGTGACAAGTCTACAGAAAATGGCCACACGTCGACCGAAAGTACAGGTTATATATTGGCATAATATTCTTTCTTGAATATTTGAGTGAAACTGCTGACTATCTCTCTGGAAAATAGTTAATAACAAAAATTGACCAAATTCGTGAGAGCAACTGAAAAGTGCTACCGACTCGTAAACTTACGAGAGAGAGAGAGAGAGAGAGAGAGAGAGAGAGAGAGAGAGAGAGAGAGAGAGAGAGAGAGAGAGAGAGAGAGTTTCTCTTTCCTAATGTGTCCATGTGTGTTTACATGTGCACAGACTATAGCACTTATTCCATTTTTGCATGTCTACCTCCCCTTTCTGCTGTTCCTCTTTTCTCTCTATCGCTTTATATATCCCCCCTTCCCCCTCTCCGTTCCACATCCATCCACCTCTTCATCCCCCCCTCTCTCTCGTCCACATCCATCCATCCATCTCTCCCTCCTTCTCTCCATCCTTCCCTTCTAAATCCATCCACCCTTCACTCCCTCCCTCTCTTCATCCTTCCCTCTCTGTATCCTATACATTCCATCCATCGGCTGTCCCTAAATCTATTCCGCATCCCTCCAGACTTTCCTCTCCCGTCCTGCCTCCTCTCAGTTCTATGATGTCTGCTCCCACCCACCCCACCCTCTCCCCTTGGCCACCAGAGCGTCCGGTCCTGCTGATCACGGGGATGACCAGCACCAGCCTGGCGGGACTGACCCTGCTGATCACCAACATCCAGCTGGGCCCGCTGTACGGGCGAGGCCAGACCACCTTCGTGGGCCTGCTGTCCGGCTGCTTTGACGTCTCCGCCATCGTGCAGCTCTTCATCAAGGTACGGGCTTTGTCTCTCTGTCTGTCTGTCTGTCTGTCTATGTGTCTATCGGCCTGTTGCTGTCTGCCTGTCTGTCTGCCTGTCTCTCTGCGGTCTGTCTCTCTTCCTCTCTGTTACGATCTGTCTGTCTGCCTCTTTCTCTGTCTTTCTCTCTGTCTCTCTCTCTCTCTCTCTCTCTCTCTGTCTCCCCCCTTTCTCTCTCTCTCTTTCTCTCTTTATTTATCTATCTATCTACCTACTTACGTACCTACCTACCTACCTATCTATCTATATACCTGTCTATCTATCTCTCCACATATCTATGCCAAAGCGTCTTCAGACGGCTTTCTGACGTCATGAGGACTAATGACGTCATATGGTAGTTTTGGCGACTCTTGGTGATGTTAGTCCTCGCAAACTCCCCCTTATCATTCTAAACTCTCTCCACAAATACTCCCTCACTGACCCACCCTCCTCCTAAACTCTGTCTTCAAACACTCCCTCAATAATCCCCCCACCCCCTCCTAAACTCTCTCTCCACAAATACTCCCTTACTGATCCACCCCTCCTAAACCTAAACTCTGTCCACAAACACTCCCTCATAAACCTCCCCCCCCCCTCCTAAACTCTCTCCACAAATACTCCCTCACAAATCCACCCCCTCCTAAACTCTGTCCACAAATACTCCCTCACTAATGCAGCTCCTCCTAAACTCTGTCCACAAACACTCCCTCAATAATCCCCCCCCCCTCCTAAACTCTCTCCACAAATACTCCCTCACTGATCCACCCTCCTCCTAAACTCTGTCCACAAACACTCCCTCATAAACCCCCCCCTAAACTCTCTCCACAAATACTCCCTCACAAATCCACCCCCTCCTAAATTCTCTCCACAAATACTCCCTCACAAACCCACCCCCTCCTCCTAAACTCTGTCCACAAATATTATCTCATTAACCCCCCCCCCCCCCCCCTAAACTCTCTCTACAAAATACTCCCTCACTGACCCACCCTCCTCCTAAACTCTGTCCACAAATCCCTCACTAACGCAGCACCTCCTAAACTCTCTCTCCACAAATACTCCCTCACTACCCTCCTAAACTCTCTCCACAAATACTCCCTCACTGATCCACCCTCCTCCTAAACTCTGTCCACAAACACTCCCTCATTAACCCCCCCCCTCCTAAAAACTCTCTCCACAAATACTCCCTCACAAATCCACCCCCTCCTAAATTCTCTCCACAAATACTCCCTCACAAACCCACCCCCTCCTAAACTCTGTCCACAAATATTATCTCATTAACCCCCCCCTAAACTCTCTCTACAAATACTCCCTCACTGACCCACCCTCCTCCTAAACTCTGTCCACAAATACTCCCTCACTAACGCAGCACCTCCTAAACACTCTCTCCACAAATACTCCCTCACTACCCTCCTAAACTTTTCTCCACAAATACTCCCTCACTAACCCACACCCTCCTAAACTCTCTCCACAAATACTCCCCCACTAAACCACACCCTCCTAAACTCTCTCCACAAATACTCCCTCACTAACCCACACCCTCCTAAACTCTCTCCACAAATACCCCCTCACTAACCCACACCCTCCTAAACTCTCTCCACAAATACTCCCTCGCCAAACTTCCCCCATCCTAAACTTTCTCTCCCTCTCTCTCTCTCCCCACAAACACCCTCTCACCAAACTCCCCCATCCTAAACTCTCTCTCTCTCTCTCTCTCTCCATCCTCCTCTCTCTCTCTCTCTCTGTCTCTCTCTCGCACGCGCGCGCGCTCCACAAACACCCTCTTATCAACCCCCAATCCTAAACCCTCTCTCTCTCTCTGTCTTCACAAACAACCCCTCACTAAACTCCCCCCCCCATCCTAAACTCTCTCTCTGTCTGTCTGTCTGTCTGTCCCTGTCCGTCTGTATGTCTCTCTCCACAAACACACCCCTCACAAACTCGCCCTTTCCTAAATTCTCTCTCCACAAATACACCCTCACCGACAACACTCCCCCCCCCCCCCCTCCCTCTTAATTCTTTCTCCACAAACACACCCTTACCAAACTTCCCCCATCCTACATGTTTAATCTCCACAAACTCTCCCTCACCAAACCTCCCCCCCCCCCCCCCCCCCCCCCCCCCTCAATTCCTCTCTCCACCACACTGCACGGTCACTCTCACAGCAGACTCGCTCCTCGTCTCTAAAACCCTCGCTCCCTCATCCACCAAATCCCCCAAAGCAAAACCCACTCTCCCTGCCCCCCTACCCGCACTTCTCTCACTTTTTATTCCAAAAGTTCTGTGTTCTGAAATTTGACCACCTACAGCATGTAGACAGTCGTGAGAGTCCAAGAACTGGTGGTCAGTCGGTTGGTCAAGAGGTCACACAGCCCCCCCCCCCCCCCCCCCCCCCCCCCGGGCGTTAGGCTACTGACATAAAGTCGAGCGTTGACCATAATCAAGTAGGAGAGATCGGGTTACCCTCTTCGCCTGTGTGCTTACCAAGCGGTCACGGTACTTTGGTGGGTTGGAAGGGTTTCGCGATGCGAGTGTTTGGAGGAGGGAGGAAGTGTGTGTGTGTGTAAACACATGCCAGTGTGTGTGTGTGTGTGTGTGTGTGTGTGCGCGCGCGCGCGCGTGTGTGTGTGTGTGTGTGTGTTAAAAGCGTGTTTTGCGAGTGTGTGTGTCTATATGTGCATGCGCACTAGCAGTACACGCCTTCTCTCTCTCTCTCTCTCTCTCTCTCTCTCTCTCTCTCTCTACACGC
>JADBJO010000031.1:1295000-1300000 GCA_016801955.1 Conus betulinus | reverse complement strand
ACAGGATAAATTCCTGCCGTGCTCAGACGTAGACAGGATAAATTCCTGCCGTGCACAGACGTAGACAGGATAAATTCCTGCCGTGTACAGACGTAGACAGGATACCTTCCTGCCGTGTACAGTCAAGGACTGGAACCCTCTGCCCCAAACGAGCTTTCCAGGCCAAGACCATCGTTACGTTTGTGCCAAAGGTCTCCCAGGCTCAGCAGAAAAGCACAGACAAAGCCAGCACAGACACAGACAAACCTATCACAGACACAGACAAAACCAGCACAGACACCGACAAAACCAGCACAGACACAGACAAAACCAGCCGTGTCTCCCTGATGAGTTCCGATCCAGCGGACGAAAGACCTAAGAGCAGGCAATACAAATAGATCTGCCTTGAAAAGAGATATTGATGGTTCCCTCATGCAGCTAGTGAGGAGTTTTCATATCTACAATATATTTTCTTTATTTCATGTTCCCATTTTCTTCGTCTTCAACACCCCCCCCCCCCCCCCCCCCCCCCCCCCCCCCCCCCTTAATTCCAAATCTTTACCAAGTCATTACTATGATGACAGAGGAGTTGTTGGCCTGCTCTTGTTTTTTTTTTTTTTTCCCATAGATTGGTCGGCTTTGTATTTGTTTGTCTTTATTCAAGTTTAAAATGCTGTGCCAGTCGTGAATAAAAGTTACTTTGTGTTAGGTTTTCTTATGGGAGCAAAGTTACCCCACTTATTTACTGTTTATTGTTTACTGTTCCCTGCCTCATTTCATTTTAAGCAGGAACGTTAGCTGCAGAAGATTTCAACGACTGACTCGCCCTCGTGCTACTCACAAACACACAACTACTCTTCATAGTCACAGTTATTCGTCGATTTTTTTTTCTTTTCTTCTTCTTCTCAAAAACTGGAGTCCTAAAAACAGTAGACGCTCGAGTAACAGTGAATCAAGAACAACACACAAAAAGAACAAGGAAAAAAAACCGAGCTTGAATTCCGAAGGTTCGCCAATGCTGGGTCGAAGGAAGAAGAGGAGAGGGTGGAGTTGCCGGTGGGAGATGATGAGAAAGACATGGTGGGAGTACTGAGAGGGATGGGACGGGGCGAGAACATGTTTGCTTTGAAGAGATGCATGTTTCAGATCACGCATTATGTTCACACCCAGCTGTGCGTGCATCCATCCATTTATCCGCCTACGCATTTTCCTATCCATTCATTCAGCCACTGCAAGAGGAGCCAGTGCGAGGTGTGGAGGCTAGGGGTGGGAGTGCATGGGGGCGGGAGCGGGAACAAGTTTGTGGGGCAGGGGGGAGGGGGGCGGGTGGAAGCGGGAGAGGAAGGTGTGCGCATCTGAGATAATATGTATGTCTGTCCGCTTGTGTGTGTGCATCCATCTCTCTAGCCGACTACCCATTTGCCTGTTTTTTCCTCCACTCACTCACCTATCTATCATTCCGTAAATATATCTCGGGCAAACCAGCTTTGTACGTAGTCGGGAAACATTAATCATAGTGGGGTTGCAACAGAATTATAATAATATAATAATAACCATTATTACGAACACTTTTGTCAAAATTACGGCCGTAGTGATCATGACGGTGACGACAAAGATATTACAGTGTTCACCATTAAAACGAAGATGATAATGACAACACTCCCCCCCCCCCCCCCCCCCCCCCCCCCCCACACACACACACACACACACACATACCCACCCACACACTCCCTTCCTCCCGTCCTAACCGCACACTCTTTGTCTGTCTGTTTTCTCTCTCTCTCTCTCTCTCTCTCTCTCTCTCTCTCTCTCTCTCTCTCTCTCTCTCTCTCTCTCTCTCTCTCTCTCTCTCTCTCTCTTCTCTTCTCTCTCAGGCTCCCCCAGGCTCCCCCAGTCGCGAGCAGCGCGCCACTAGGCGGCGCGGTGCTGCCCTTGCTGGTGGGCACCACGACCTGCTGCGTCATGTCCTTGCTCGTGCTGGTGCCGGAGCGCCACGTGCTGTACCTCACCTTCGTCCTCCTTGCCGCCTTCCGCTCACTCATGTACAGTCTGGGGGCCGCCTTCGTCTCCATCACGTGAGTGTCAGTCTAAAGCTTCCGTCACACTGGTTTTTTTTTTTTTCGCGCGTCATGTAGGTGAAACGTATGTTTGTTGTTGCTCTGGCTTTTTCCCACGCCTGGCCGTTTCGTTTTCGCATCAAAGGTACACGCACAAGCGCTCGCGCTTGCGTGCTCGCTCGCCCCCCCCCCCCCCCCCCCCCCCCCCCCCCCCCCCCCCCCACGCCACAGACACACCATTACACATATTATATCATGTGTTCTATCCTTCCTGTTATTCTTTGTTCTCTCTTACTCTTCTCTTCTTTGCTTTATTCACCCCTACCCTCTTTTCGTTTTCCTCGTCTTCTTGGTCTTTTCTAATTGTATACTTCTTTTATATATATATATATATATTATATATATATATATATATATATATATATATATATATATATATATAATTCCTGCCCAGCTTTCTAACCGAGATTTTAGGGAGCAATATGGAACTTTGGTTACATGTGAGTTTCTTGGCCGCTTCCCATAAATGCAAGTTTTCCAGTGTGTTTCCACTGCAGCTTTCCAGCAGATTTTTTTTTTTTCTATCGGGTGATGTATGTAACGAAGCTGTATTCGTCTAGTATACATAGCTATCTCAAACTGAGGAGCTCTTGATTTCCTATAGGTGGCAGGGCTTTCCAACAGAGCCATTTAGGGATGTAGCATAGATCCAGTATGCAGAGGGGACAGGTATGGTATCTTCGCTTTTCGTTAGTCGGAGTTTCATAGCGTACGGTGAAGGCATTCACAACTTCCTGTTTATCCGATTGGCTCTGTGTCTGCCTCACTGAAGGCATTCACCACTTCCGGTTGGTCTGCCGGCCCTGGAGCTTAGCACCGTTTGGGGGTTTTTGACGTCGAAGAATAGCATTCTCGGGGCAATGCCAAAGGATGTGTTTCTGGGGCCTGGGTCCAGCGCCTGATAGACTGATGCTTGTATGGGGCGATCTGGTGTGGGTTGAGGTGGACTAGTAGGAGTCGGCTGCGGTCAGCCCCCACTCTGAAAAGGATTGTCAGCCGCTGCCTCTCAAGCTGGGTGGATCGAGTTCATCATCGTTGTTTACATCCATCCTTCTAGAACAGGTGTACGATTCTAGGGTTCTTCAAGTAACTTTCATATAATGAATCTTGTTGCATACCTTTGCGTACAAGCGTTTTATGGTGATGTAAAGAACGCTGGTGTTTTCATTTGGAGGGGGTGTGTGTGTGTGTTTTATAGCTCCAGAAAGTGGACGTAATCAGATATGTTGTACAGCTTTCCGGGCGAGCTTTTCGGGGTACTGTACGGAGCTACGGTGATTTCGTCCGGACTGATCGGATGCCTGCAGTACCCGCTTTTTGTCTGGTCTGAGAACTCCCAGGATTCTATCAGGCATGTAAGTCGTTAATGTGATGTAGTATGGTGTGG
Organism: Conus betulinus; assembly: GCA_016801955.1. NCBI lineage: Eukaryota > Metazoa > Mollusca > Gastropoda > Neogastropoda > Conidae > Conus > Conus betulinus. The sequence goes on along the minus strand of JADBJO010000031.1, from coordinate 1,296,517 downwards.
TGTGGTGTGGTGTGGTGTGGTGTGGTGTGGTGTGGCGTGGCGTGGCGTGGCGTGGCGTGGCGTGGCGTGGCGTGGTGTGGTGTGGTGTGGTGTGATGTGTGGCGTGTGTGGTGTGTGTGTGGTGTGTGTGGTGTGGTGGGCGTGGCGTTGTGTGATGTGATGTGTGGGAGTGGTGTGGTGTGGTGTGGTGTGGCGTGGCGTGGCGTGGTGTGGTGTGGTGTGGTGTGGCGTGGTGTGGCGTGGTGTGGCGTGGCGTGGCGTGGCGTGGTGTGGTGTGGTGTGGTGTGTGTGGTGTGGTGTGGTGTGGCGTGTGTGTGGTGTGGTGTGTGTGTGGCGTGGCGTTGTGTGGCGTGGCGTGGCGTGGCGTGGTGTGGTGTGTGTGGTGTGGCGTGTGGTGTGGTGTGGTGTGGCGTGGTGTGGTGTAGTGTGGTGTGGTGTGGTGTGTGGTGTGGTTTTTAGTATGGTGGTGGTGTGGTGTGGTGTGGCGTGGTGTGGTGTGGTGTGGTGTGGCGTGGTGTGGTGTGGTGTGGTGTGTGGCGTGGTGTGGTGTGGTGTGGTGTGGTTTAGTATGGTGTGGTGTGGTGTGGTTTAGTATGGTGTGGTGTGGTGTGATAGTATGGTGTGGTGTGGTTGGGGCGTGGTGTTTGTGTGGTGTGGTGTGGTGTGTGCGTGGGTGGCGTGGCGTGGCGTGGCGTGGCGTGGCGTGGCTTGGCGTGGCGGGGCGTGGCGTGGCGTGGCGTGGCGTGGCGTGGCGTGGCGTGGCGTGGCGTGGCGTGGCGTGGCGGGGCGGGGCGTGGCGTGGCGGGGCGTGGCGTGGCGTGGCGTGGCGTGGCGGGGTGTAGTGTGGTGTGGTGTGGTGTGGTGTGGTGTGGTGTGGTGTGGCGTGGCGTGGCGTGGCGTGGCGGGGTGTGTGTGTGGTGTGTGGCGTGGCGGGGGTGTGTGGTGTGGTGTGGCGTGGCGTGGCGTGGCGGGGCGGGGTGTGGTGTGGTGTGGTGTGGTGTGCTGTATTGTACAGTGGGATGGGATGGGGATGTGACGGGATGGGGTGAAATGTGAAGCGATGTGGTAGCAGTTTGGTACTGGGTGAAATGTGTGGTTTTGATGTGGTTTAGTGTACTGTGGATAGGCAGACAGACAGACAGACGGGTAGTCAAACAACAGACAGATAACGTACACTAAAGACACAAATAAATGAAAGTGATTTGAAGATCGAGCACGCGATCGAGACACGGAAATACATACATACACATACATATATACCTGCCTACCTACCTGCATAAATACGTACACAAATAGATCCAAACCTACATACAAAGACACGCGCGCACACACACACACACACACACACACACACACACACACACACACATGTTAAAATCAAATGTTTAAAAGGAGTGTTAAATACTCCTTTTAAACATTTGATTTTAACAGATGTTGCTCCCCAAGAGGTCGAGCTCTTTTAAAATCATATTAGGCTTTTTAGCAATATACATAATATATATATATATATATATATA
>JADBJO010000031.1:1280000-1285000 GCA_016801955.1 Conus betulinus | reverse complement strand
ATGTTCTGACGGCATCGCTCTACCATACAGAGGAAACTAAATCACTATCACCTGAGTGTCTTGGTCAAACAGCGGGGGACACCATTCGAGGATGACAGTGGATTTCTCACATTCTGACGAGATCGGTAAGCCATACAAAGGGAAACTGGGACACAAAGACTTCGTGGAATAATACTGCAGAAACTGAGACACAGGACCACCGAGGGCAGTCAAAGGGTCAGTGAGCATCAAGGAAAGACGGTTGCTGCTGCTGCTGCTGCTGCTGCTGAGGTACAGCAAGATGAGGTACGCTATGTTTCTTTTTCTTCTCTCCGTCCTTCCTTTCTTGCCAATGGCTGGCTTCTTGACTATCCTTCAAAATCTATTGGATTTGATGCAATTGCACAGTGAGAAGAAACACGCAACGGTTATACTGTTATTGAGTATTTTACGTTGGACATCAAAGGGAGCGAAATGGAAAATGAAACAGTGCCGGGGGGGGGGGGGGGGGGGGGGGGGGGGTTTGTGCGGTTGGTTGGGGGGGGGTGGGGGGGGTGAAGGAGGGTGGGGGGGGTGGTGAGGGGGTGTTGGTGGCGGGTTTTGGTAGTGGGGTGGGGGGGGGGGGGGTGGGTGTGGGGGTGGTGGTGGGGGGGGGGGTGGGGGGGGGGTGGGTGGGGTTGGGGGGTTTGTTGGGGGGGGGTGTGGGTGGGGGGCGGGGGGGGGTGGGGGGTGCGTGGTGGTTGGGGGGGGGGGGGGGGGGGGGGGGGGTGGGGGACCGTGGGGGGGGGGGGACGACACCCACCCCCCTTCTTTTTTCCTAAAGTACATCAGTAAGTACAGAGTACAGATCTCATATTTCTTCATTAAATAAAGACATGGATGATTGAAGGGGTGAAACAATCCACATTAAACGGACTGTACAGGCTAAGGTTGCCTTCTTCTGGTCGTCTGTTTGTCTGACTGACTCTCTCTCTCTCTCTCTCTCTCTCTCTCTCTCTCTCTCTCTCTCTCTCTCTCTCTCTCTCTTTATTTTCTGGGACATGTCAGTTTGAACCAATGTCCGATTACTTTCAGAGGATTTGTTGCTAGTCGTTGTTAATAGGCCTAATGGCTTAGAAATTGAAACTGATCTAAAAATATAACAGCATTTCCGGTACAATGATTTGGCTGTTCCCATTCGCCGAATATCTCCGAGTTTTGAAAACTGCTGGTGTGCCTATGTACGTAAAATAGCATTATCTTCATGAATAATTAGCCTATAAAAAAAAATAAAGGAAGCTATTCGTTGTGAACAAACAGAACTTATCATTATTGTTTCTACCGGCGAAAAATACATTTTTTTCTTTGGCCATGTTTCATTTTGCGTGACTCACTTCACCAAGAGGAAACACAAAGATTATCAAAGATAAGAATTCAGTATAACACATGATTTCCATATTCTGTGATAAAAATCATGTTTAAATAACACGGTAAAGAATTACGTATTAATGGCAATTTCACAAAATTTTGAGAATGCTTACATTGCACGGGAAAATTGCACACAAAAAAATCATGTTTAAATAACACGGTAAAGAATTACGTATTAATGGCAATTTCACAAAATTTTGAGAATGCTTACATTGCACGGGAAAATTGCACAGAACTGATGTCACATAATTCATAACAGTTATGTTTAAATACTGTCTGGAAGGATTATGTACGATGTACAAAACCGGCAATTTAAAACAGGTTTCTGAGCTCTAAATGAAAGAAGAAACACACCTAAATATTGATACAAAACAGTGTGAACAAATACACCCCAGCCATTCATTTACAAAACTCCTGTCAAATCAAAATACATAATAGTGGGCTTCGAATATTGAAAAAGGGACGTATTAGGCCGATTTGATGGCAAATTATCCCTTCCTTTAGCCAAAAATGTTATTCAAAAGCATACAAGAAAATATACACAACAACATCTACATGGGCACTGGAAATAACAGGGCCGTAACTTGATTCCCCATCTCATGTGGCAAAGAACTAGGGCCTGCTTGTTCTTTTCAACTGCCAGTGTAACAGCAGCAAGATGGCGCAGTCTCATCAGCTGATAAAGATTATTTCCAGTGCCCATGTAGATGTTGTTGTGTATAATTGATGGTCATGAACTACATAGCATACATGCGGCGGAGAAAACTATGAAGTTTTAGTGGACAAAAATCCTACTTTTGGACGGAATGTTACAGCCACTGCGAGAGGGGCTGAAAAAATATCAGGAATTGTCATGCATCATATTCAGTTCCAATCCATAAACATAATGGTACCATTCTTGAAATCTCTATTGCAGCTAAATCTGAATGAAGAAATATGGCATGATCGTCAAATCTGAGGAAGCACATATAATCCACGTAAAAAAATGCAGAGAAGATTTACTAAACAGATCGTTGGCTGAAATAAACTGAAGAAGGAGGCAAGGATAAACTTCTTCAAGTACCTTGCTTTGATACAGAACAAATGGAGGTCACGTGACTGAGACACACAAACACTACCTGGTTACTATAATGTGAAAACTGCCATCAGTCTATTCACATTGAACGAAACAATAAACAGAGGTTCATAGAAGTAAATATGTCTTTTATCAAGATAAACGGGTCTACGCATTTTTTTTTTTTTAAATACAGAATTCTTAATCTTTAAAATGCGTTGTTAACCTCTATTCTTACAGCATACAGAATTTTGCTGCCAACCACACTTTGATACTGGAAAAATAGTCATCAAACAAACTTCATGCAAACTCAGAACACACATACACAAAAAGAAAGGGGGGGGGGGGGAAGGGGGGGGGAAAGATCTTACGAGATTCACTATGACACTTAAAAGGCTCCCAAGCTTACATGCCGTTCATAGTTATACTGTGGCATGATGATGATTCCCGATTCGCTCTGAAAACGCGTCTAATGTCCCTCGTCAGTGCGCGGCGCTCAGGAAAATTCAAACAAACCTATGTCACATATACTACCCGTAGGCTTCGTCAAATATCAGCAAACGTTGTCATTGAAGGTCCAGACAAAAACGAAGCAGACAGATACTATTCTACGCACAAATTCTTAAAAGTCGCTAACCAATATACACGTAATCAGAAAACCACCAGACAAATAAAAACAAAAACAACAACGACAACAAAACGTGCGCATACTATTATATACTACACACAAAATGTTAAAAGTCACTCACCAATATACACATAACTCAGAAAACCACCTGACAAATAAAACACACAAAACGAAAAACGTGCGGATGCTATCATACACAATGCACAAAATGTTGAAAGTCACTCACAACTACACAAATAACTCAAAACATACACACACACACACACACACACACACGCGCGCGCGCGCGCGCGCGCACACACACACACACACACACACACACACACACACACACTTACACACACACATACACACACACACACACACACACACACATACACACACACACACACACACACTCACACACACACATACACCACACACCAGACAAGAAGGTCCTTTCCCACGATTGTAATCACGGAACTAACGGTTGTGCTCGCAATTTGTGTTTGCAAAGTTTCCCCAGAAGCTGGCCATATCAACTTTTTGGTCGCATCTCCTCCCCCTGTGACTGACATCCCAATCTGGGTTTCACACAACGTGTCCAGATGAATGACTATGCGTGTTTGATTGTGTGTCTTGGGAACTCATTTATTACATTGACCTTATCTCTTTAGCAAAAAGACAAACTCTCTCTCTCTCACTCATCTCTCTCTCTCTCTCTCTCTCTCTCTCTCTCTCTCTCTCTCTCTCTCTCTCTCTCTCTCTCTCTCTCTCTCTCTATGTGTACTGCGTGTGTGTGTTTGTGTGTGTGTGTGTGTGTGTGTGTGTGTGTGTGTGTGTGTGTGTGTGTGTGTGTTGTTGTTGTTGTTGTCTTCAATTTAACGTCTATCCACATAGTGATATTAGACGGGGGGAGGGGAGGGGGGAGGGAGGGGATCGGGAGGAGGAGGAGGGGAGAGGGGACGTATTGTGTGTGTATGTATTTATGTCTCTTGGCTAAGGAAGAAAAAAAAAAAAACAAACAAAAAAAATCAACTAGTCTACTACAACAAATGTCCTACAGGACTATGAAGTAAACATTCGAAATATTAAACAAACTAGATGCATTTTTGAGAACGCCTTCAATACAATTTTCAGAAATCACTGGCAAGATAGGTCTTAACCTCTGACATTCAAAAATGATGTGTTTTGCTAGAAATTTGTTCACCACATAAACATCTAACATTTTTGCTGTATTTTGTGATGGACGCATTAAGTTTTATCCTGTACGATAGCGAACTAATCTGTCTGTATTTGATTACGCCAGTATGATTCAAATATAATTTGTTATCCAAACCACTAGAATCAGTATACATATTCTTGGAGTCTTTTCTTTTCTCTGGGTATAGCCTTTAACTGCTGCTCCATACTGCTTGTTCCAGCAAGTAATAACCTCCTCTGTGTGTGTGTGTGTGTGTGTGTGTGTGTGTGTGTGTGTGTGTGTGTGTGTGTGTGTGTGTGTGTGCGCGCGCTTGTTTGTTGTTGTTGTTGTTGTTGCTGTGTGCGTCCGACCAGATTTAACAACCGCGTCCTTCAGCATCCCACTGAAATTGTAAAATGCCACAGGGAAATAGGCGCACCGACTGCCCTCTGCTCCCTCCAATGCCTCCCAAGCCCTTTCTCTCAACCCCCCCTCCCCCCCCCCCCCCCCCCCCCCCCCCCTCGCTCTCACTCTTGCCCCCGCTCCTTCTCACCCCTCCCTCCAACCCCCCACTCCCCCCCCACCCCATCTTCCTTCCCTCCCATGTTTCATCGTTTGTAAGCCGCCAAGAGAAACTTGACACATACAGTCAGCACAGTAAACGTCAGTCATGCCACCGTTAAATTTCCACCCCTGTCACACCCCCTTGACAGACCAAGGAGGACAGAGGACACCCATAAACATTTCAGTCTCGACTGTGCCGCCCATAC
>JADBJO010000031.1:1272500-1277500 GCA_016801955.1 Conus betulinus | reverse complement strand
CATGACAAGTTAAGCGTAGACAGAGCTATGAATTCACTTTGCAGCCTTGAAAAGCGGGCATTGCAATTCACTTTGCTTCACTTTCTCTATTCTGTTCCATTGAATCTGGCGTCTTTTCCGCCTTCCATCTTCCAGAGAAGCTGTGCGAGAAGTACCCGCCACCCAAGGGGTATGTGTACGGGTGTACGACCCCCGGGACCACCAACACTTTCTCCTGTCGCTCCTCCTGCGGCCCCCCTCTGAAGGAGGTGGGCAACCTCAACCTGGATCTCCTGCAGGGAGGGGGTCTGCTCGCTAATTTCAACAGCAGGTCAGTCTGTTGTGACTTTCAATTTTGAGAACTCCGACATATCATCATCATTATTATTATTAATATTATCATCATTATTAGTATTATTATTACTACTGTCATCATATCATCATTATCATTATAACTGTTGTTAACATTGTTGTTATTACTATCATTATAATTATGATTATCATTATTACCATCATCACCATCATTATCATAATACATTGTTATCGTTATTAATATTATTACTATTATCATCATCATCTTCATCATCCTTATTATTATTATTGTTGCTGTTATTATTAGTAGTATCATTTTTATCATTATTATCATAATTTCTGTTATTACTATCATCATCATCATCTCATAATGATTGTCACTATCGACTCTTTTCGCTCCAAAACACGGGCATGCGAAGAAACATATTATGTTCCTTCACCCTTTTTCCCTCCCAGCACCACAAAAAAATAAATAAATAAATAATAAATAAATAAATAAATAAATAATAATAATAATAATAATAAAGGCTGCACAGATAGTATTTTAAAAAAAAAGTAACAAAAAAGACGAACGAATAAATGATCGAGAGAAAGAAAGCAAAGAGGAAAAGGTAAAGAAAAGAAAATAGCAATGTCTCAAATTATGTGACTCTTCATTCCCTGCTTTGATACGTGACCTGACATTGTACTGATCAACCACTGCCGTGTTCATGGTGAACTGGTTGCACGCAAAGACGTAGAGAGAACAGAATCAGAATCTCCGCCTTTCGCTTCCTGGCGCGGCATTGCGCACACTGAAGGCATTTACCACTTCCCGTGATCTGACCGGCTGCGCGTCTGCCTACCCTGTTGACGGGTTGGCTGTCTGTTAGCCACACATTGCCATCAGTACTGTCAAACTGTCAACTTTGAAGCACATACGTGGCGGTTTGCGTATGGGCAAAGTCTTCGTGCAGTTAGTGGACCGCCCTCGCTGAGAAAAGCGACAAGCAGCAGGTGGCATACATGGTAACCTGAGAGGGCAGTCAGCCAACTGAACAAAATCGCTCTCCCAGAAGTGGTTAGCTACCTGTGTGAGCGTTCGGGACTCCGTCAAAGGCAAATACTGGGGGCAAGCAAGGCGAGATGCCGATCCTCCGCCCTCTACATCTTTGGTATTCTTTCAGTTCGGTGTCGGCACATTCATTGGCACTGTCGATGGAGGGAAGTGGGGGAGGAGGAGGCATAGAGGAAAGCGGACTGAAAGTGGAGGGGTAGAATGGGAGGGGTGGGGTGGGTGGGCACATGGTATTGATGGAGGTGGGCGCTATCTCCACTCTAAACAAAGACGCTTCCTACTTTCGGCTCGGTGACTGGGAGACCTGCATATGATAACGATGAAAGTCATGCTGATTAAGAAGCTGCAGAAGTGGGAGAGTTTGCCACTGCGATGTTCTTGTGTGTGTTATACCTGAGTGAAAGGAATTATGAAGTGAGGCGGGAGAAGAGGAGAGGCGGGGGTGGGAGGGGGTATCAACGGAAAAAATGATAAAGAATGATGGCCACTTTTGCTGAAACAGTTGCGTGCGCATCACTGTAAATTTGATACTCCTTGTGGTTCCCACCCCCCTAGCATACGAGTTAAGACACGCACACGAAGCGCACAGAAGTAAGAAAAAAAAAAAAAGGTTATTTCCCTTTGGAAGGCAGTTGCAGGCTAGCTCGTATACCCTGAGCGAAAACACTACACTGACAACGGACGAAGAAATGCACGAACAATACTGTTCTCAAAAACTGACCAAAACTTTGTGGTCTTGCGTCGCACAGAATCACCGAGAAGAACAGAAGCAAATACAGGTAATGCTGGTATGAATTGTGTGGTGGTTATCTTACGTTATTTCCACTCCTTTGCCAAGCACCACTTATTTGCCACCCCAGTCGTTGACCGTTTATGAGTCACACGGCCTTTGGTCCCCCCCCCCCCCCCCCCCCCCACACACACACACACATACCTTCTCTCTCTCTCTCTCTCTCTCTCTCTCTCTCTCTCTCCCACACACACACACACACCATCAAACATGTATTCGTGCACTCATGTATAAACCTCTTTATACGTCATTATTTGATGTCATCAGTACCGAAGACGGTCTACGTCCGAAACGTCGACAATTTTTGTTGTCTCACCAGAAAATCTTCAATGTATCCACAAGAAAGTTTTTTTGTGAGTGAAAAAGAAGATTCTCGGTCCAGAAATCATTTTTATATTTGTTCACAAGCCTTGGCATTTGTCTTTAATGGGTAGACTAGATTTTTGCATCATGGAATCTAGTTCATCACCCCCGTCGCCCCCCGCCCCCCCCCCCCCCCCCCCCCCCCCCCTCCCCATCCCCCCCTTATTCTTTTTAATCCTGGTTGAAGATACATAATCGTCCTACATTTGCATCTCTCTTTTCACCATGTCTTTTTCTGCTTCAGTATTAGAGGTTCATTGGCTGTTCGACATTAATATAGAGCTGGATGTGAGACACTCTTGCTACCCCCATGTCTCCGAAGCCTGTCACTTGCTGCTCATTTCCAGAGTATCTCTTTTTTATTCATAAGTCTCTTACCAAAGTATCTCTTCTTTATTCATGTCTCTTACTAAAGTATCTCTGCTTTACCTATAAGCCTCTTACCAAAGTATCTCCTCTTTATTTATAAGTCTCTTACCAAAGTATCGATTCTTTACTTATAAGTCTCTTACCAAAGTATCTTTTCTTTATTTATAAGTCTCTTACCAAAGTATCTTTTCTTTACTTATAAGCCTCTTACCAAAGTATCTCTTCTTTATTATGTCTCTTACCAGAGTATCTTTTCTTTACTTATAAGCCCCTCACCAAAGTATCTCTTCTTTATTCATAAGTCTCTTACCAAAGTATTTACCAAAATATCTTTTCTTTATTTATAAGCTTCTTACCAAAGTATCTTTTCTTTATCTATAAGCCTGTTACCAAAGTATCTGTTCTTTATTCATAAGTCTCTTACCAAAAAATCTCTTATTTATAAGTCCCTTACCAAAGTATCTCCTCTCTATTTATAAGTCTCTTACCAAAGTATTTCTTCTTTATTTATGTCTTTTACCACAGTATCTCTTCTTTAATTATAAGTCTCTTGCCAAGCATCTCTTCTTGATTTATAAGCCTCTTACCAAAGTAATTCTTTATAAGCCTCTTACCAAAGTATCTGTTCATTATTTATGTCTGTTGTGTAGATGTTTTTGTTGTTGTTGCATTTCCAGACAGAGACGGATTTAGACCCTGTCGCTTTTGCGGGCGCGCGCGCACGCGCACACGCACACACACACACACACACACACACACACACACACACACACACACACAGAGTACTGAAGGGTATGCATATTGCACAGGATGGTCAGGACTGAAGATCCTCGCGGTCACAGGCCCTTCCTCTGGAAGTTCGGGAACTCTGCTGCAGGTTCATCGCTCCTAAGTATCCAATATATGCCTTTTTTTGACACACATTTAATGTAAGAGCCGCAGTCAGCGTTGACTAATGGGGGAACCGTCATGATTTACTCAGTTTTATACATCGATTTCAATGGTACAAAAAGGCAAACAAGTACCATTCACCGGAAAGGTAAATGAATATAAGAAAAACACAGTGTCAGTCCTTACACACACACACACACACACACACACACACACACACACACACACACACACACACACACACACACCGACGTCCCTACCTACCACCAATTTCTCTGTAGATAAATGGCATATGGATGGAGAGGGGGGGGGGGGGGGGGGGTACATAAACAGTTGTAAGACAGGAGTGTGTGTATGCGTGAAGTTGGAGGGGGGGGGGGGGGGGGGGGGGCAGCGGTTGACAGAACATTTCTTGCGTGCGTCGAATAAGGACATATGCCGCTGAAAACCGCCTTAGTGATTCACAGCAACAGTGTCGGGGCTCCTCAGGCGAGTGACCTACTGGCTTCCAGATGACGACTGGCGTTGGGATGTATTAGAACAAAGTTTGAATGTGGCTGCCCTACATCTTCTCTCCAGATGCTCATCCCCCCCCCCCCCCCCCCCCCCCCCCCACCCCAGCCGCACCCTCCCCTATCTTCTTCATTCCGTTGCTCTGTCTTGCAGGCCACGACCTCGGGGAGCCGGGCTGTTCGATTTCAGCACGTTCAGCGCGGACAAGAGCAGAGGCAACACCAACTTTGGTCGTTTCGCCACTCTGGCCGGTCTCAATGGCAACAGCAACAACTTCAACAACGACAACAACAACTTCACAATTTCAACAACAACAATTTTAACCTGTTCCGCAATAACAGGATCAACAACAACAACAACGACAAATTCAACTTCCTCAACAAGCCGGCTGGTCCACTTGGAAACCGGAATTCCCAAAGCAAGTTCTGACGCAGGTAAACGTGTGTGTGTGTGTGTGTGTGTGTGTGTGTGTGTGTGTGTGTGTGTGTGTGTGTGTGTGTATTGTGTGCGTGCGTGCGTGCGTGTGCATGCGTGCGTGTTTGTGTGTGTGTGTGTGTGCGCGCGTGAGGTGTGCGTGCGTGCATGCGTGATGTGTGCGTGAGTGTGTGCGTGAGTTTGTGCGTGCGTGTGTGTGTCAGTGTTGTTTGTGTTTGAGCGCGCGCGTGCGTATGTGTGTATCTGTATGTGTATGCGCTCGCGTGCGTATGTGCGTTTCTTTTCTGTGTG
>JADBJO010000031.1:1265000-1267500 GCA_016801955.1 Conus betulinus | reverse complement strand
GACCCTGGCACAGTTAATGGTGCTACCAGATTACCCACCAACCGAGAAGATTCACCCGCCAGTAGTTCTCCAAGTGAGGATTACTTGAAAAATGTGCGTAGATACTCTCAACAAGGTGTGAGCAGACTCCCAGGCGATGAGACTGAAGAAAGCAATCCTCCAAAGACCTTGGACAACGAAACTCCTCCATCTGATGATTCTGTATCACCTAGACAGGACAGTCCCCTTACAGATGGAGCCGAGGAGAACGAAGACGTATCTGCTGGTGGGGGAATTCAAGGAGAACATCCCTCAGAACCTCCTCACAACTCTGACCCTGCTGAGGTCACGTCCTCGGGTGACGTAGAGTCAGACAAAGCTTACCCTGGCCATCAATCCCCACTAACTCCTGAACAATACACTAACGCTGCAGAATATGCAGGGGGGCAGCCAGATTTCCCTCCTCCTCCACCTCAGACATATCCTGAAGATCAATCGCTGAGTGCGGATGCTTCTTCGAGGTCTTCAGAGCACTCGCAACCTCTTCAGGATGCCAGAAGAAAACTCTACCCCGAAGGCAGTTCCCCTGACGTTCAGGATACTGTTCCTGAAACACTGGTCCAGGACACCTCACTCGTGTCACCAGATCAGCCTCCGCCTCCTTCAAGCAGTGACAATAGTGTGCCTTTCTGACTCAAACGGCTTCCCATACAATCCGGAACCCCCCAGCTACCCAGATCCTCAGCCCCCCGAGAACTACCCGGACCTGAAGTCAGACCTGACAGAAGGGGAAGGTCAGGAGTCGGGGTCATACACTGACGTACCATCTTTACCGTCTGCCGACTCGAAAGGTAATGTTGGTCCAAACGCAAACAGGACACCCAAATTGCTGTTTTCATGCAAGGGTGGGTTTACTTAACCCCTCCCTCTCCCCCCTCCAACCCTCTCTCCCTGTATTGTAACTCTAATGGTAACCAGCGGCGTTGAAGAAGAGATTGTGTTTTGATAATTGTCCGTGGTATAGTAATGCATCTTAACTTTGTTATGTTTAATCTAGATTGTGATTTGATGATCGTCCATGGTGTAGCAATGTATCCTAACTTTGTTATGTTTAATCTAGATTGTGATTTGATGATCGTCCATGGTGTAGCAATGTATCCTAACTTTGTTATGTTTAATCTAGATTGTGATTTGATGATCGTCCATGGTGTAGTAATGCATCCTAACTTTGTTATGTTTAATCTCGATGCCTCGTCTACTGTGTCCTTACAGTGGTATTACTCCTGTATCACTCACGCTGACTCCCCCCGAACACATGAGGCAAGCTGACTCAGTTCAATCATGTTCATAGTTATGCTCGTTTTGTGACAGTCCGAGAGCCTGTAGTCAACATGAACTATAAGAATCAGTCCCCGTGAGGACGCCCGCCAGAGAAGACTCTGATCCATTGTCACCAGGACACTTCATGTCTCCTAGTGACAACAGCTTTGTCGCAAAACCGAATGAGCAAGTCCTTTGGGAATGGGATCGGCCACCACGTACCTCCGAAGACAATTCCCGCGAATCTCTGATACTTCAGACTTTCACGACCCCCCAAAATGCCGCGTTCAAACGTCAATGGGGAATGGGAGCGCATTCTGAGGTGATCATGAGAGCAGGCCGTGAAAGGCCACAACATTTTGATGTACCTGAAAATGCTGATGGCCACGCATGGAAAATCTAATTTCATTTGAGACTACATGACAGGCCTGCACTGGACGCTTCCTTTCATTACACATCCTTGCATCAACCAGATCCTAGATGACATACCTGAAGTTGAGCAGCGCTCTGAAAGGTATTCTATGAGCAGATGAAATTTCAACTGTCTGGTCATAGTCTTTCTAACCAAGCCCACAGCACACTTTTTCCACCATGGGCAGAAAACTGACCGGCGACGAACATTATGGAAGTGATATGTCTCTGATGCGGTTCGAAACAACAACCTGGTGATGAGTCTATAGTGTTTACCACTACGCCACAGCGCATGGTACTGGTCAGGTCGCCTGGACTTCTTAGCAAGGTCGTTCCTTCTGCGATATGTGCTGCCAGCGGAGAGTTCTGATTTGAGGTTCGCGCTTCAGATCAGAACTCTTCAGTGGCAGCACATATTGCAGAAAGGAAAAAAAAAAAAAAAAAAGAAGAAGAAAAAAGAAAGAAAGAAAAAAAAGGGGTACATTTGATTTCCCTCGGTGATAGATTAGGGGTAGTTTACGCGCCTTGCCTTGGATTTGCTTTAGGGAATACTGTTGCGGCTATGGGGTGGGTGGGGGATGAAGGGGAGAAGCAAGAGAGGAGGAATGGAAGAAAACAAAAGGAAAAGAAGTAAAGAAGGAAACAAGAAACAAAGAAAGGAAATGAGAAAAGGAGAAAGAAGAAGAGAAAGAAGGGAAATATTTATATAAAAAAAAAAAAAGAGAGAGAGAGAGAGAGAGAGAGAGAGAGAGAGAGAGAGCATAAAGAAAGAATGAAAAATAAACAGACG
>JADBJO010000031.1:1260000-1262500 GCA_016801955.1 Conus betulinus | reverse complement strand
TGCCGACAGGATCCACCCGGTGGTTGTCGCCTCAAAGCCTAGGGGCCCTGACGCCGTGGATGTCGGGGCCAACGAGATCTTCCCCGGGTTTGACCAGTTTGAGAAGACAGGTAATGTATGTATGTGTACACGGGTAGGATCGAGGAGAGGGGAGGGGGGATAAGGGTGTGTGTGGGGTGAGGGGGGGGGGGGGAGGGGATACGAAGGGAGGAAGTGGGGGGGTTGGGGGGTTTTTTTTTTTTGTTGCTTGTTTGTATAGTTGTTGTTGGCGGGCGGGGGGGGGGGGGGGGGAGCGGCAATGGCAGGTGGGTTGCGGGTTGTGGTAAGGAAGAGAACGAAACGTTTTCTTTTCAAGTCTGAACGATTTTCTTTTTTACCGCTCTAATTTTGTTATGTTCATGTCTGTGTCATATCCAATAAATCACGAGACAGAAGGATGCGAGATGTCTCATACAGATCTACATTGCTGCGTGTTATTCGTTGCCAACGGCCTCAGTGTCTCTGCGCATGATCAAACCTTACTACTATGAAGACTACACAGCATTAAGAGTTTAACTTCGCTTTCCAGTTGTCCGTTTCATGAGAAGCATACCATGCTGGTAAGTAAGACAGTGATCACCAAAGAGAGAGGACGAAATTGCGCCGTTACCATTTTTGGGTGGACAACGTACACCCTCCAGCACTCGTTGAGCGCGTGCCTCAAGCGGTGAAAGATGGCGTCAGTCCAAGCCAATACCTCTTATAACAGTAGACCAGTCACTTTTTGCCCAAGCCAAACAAATTTAGTGGTCTTTTCCAGAGCGATTTGGAGAAAGTTTATTTCTTGTCATGCTGAATGTTCTTCACATTGAAACGGCAGCCTTGAGTCTCCTGGGAGAGTGGCTAAATGGAAGTGGTTGGACTTCAATAGTCGAGTCAGTCGGAATCATCAGATAAGGAGTTGCTGATTTATTGCTAAAGGCGTCTAATGTCCTGAAAACGCGATAAACTGATTAGACAACTGCAGCAGCACTGTGTATTCTTCAGCACAGGGCATTTGAAATATGAATATGACAAACACGTCGACTGACGACTTTGGTGAACTGTGTCGGCGGGTAAAGTGTTTACCAATGTTCGCCTACAGGAGTCTTGTTCTGGATCTTAAACCATTTATTTGAAGTGATCTTTATGCACTTGTTAGAAACAGGATTATCAACATTTGGAACTCTTTTATCTTACACTATGGTAACTACAGGAGCATTCAGTCATGTCAAAACTGAATTAGATAAACACTGAGAAGAAAAACTGCTTCCAAATAGATTTCAGCATCACGTAATCAATGAAGTTCGCCATTCTAGGCTGCCATGCACCCTCAAGTAACAGAAATGAATTTTCACCAATAACCTGACAGGGCAGGCAAAACGTTCCACAGCCGACATGCCGTATTATGTTAGATTTATTAACTGTCTCTTAGGAGGGCGAGGAGAGATTTGGAGGTACAAGCAGGTTTGTTTTTTTTAAGTAGCCAACTTGACTCTAGAACAAACTAAAAGAATTATCGGGGAATTTCAAGCTCTGTACTAGCCTGTGTGCCTCTCTGTTTCGTTACTGCGATGAAGCAAGCACAGTTCTTGGAAGTCGCGCATACTGCACGGCAGAAATGCTTCGGGTCAGTTGTGGCGTAAAAGAAGAAAACAAAAATTCTGCCGTGACAGAAACTTTTTAATACCGCCCGTTTTGTGGCCCGCCGAAGATGAAAACTGCCGGAACCCAATGAAAAAAAAAAAAACGACTGGTGCGTTACTGATGTGTGTGTGACAAAGTGGCGTTATTGGAAACATCGCCTGTCATAGCAAAGACGAAACATCATTTGCATCGGATTTCAAACTGCATTCATTTCCAGTCTCTCTCACATAAACCTTTCGGTTTGAAGGCTCACACGCTCTAGCAGGAGGATGCGTACAGGCTCGACACAGCTTGCTTCTCGCAGGACATGGAGCTGAATGGGGAAAGAATACAACCGTAACACTTCTTATTACTGTCCATCACTACGATACGAAGAGTGGCGATGCAGTGATTCACTTCGTCGATGCTAACGATATTGATGTGATCTACCATGTCAAACCATATGGCTGACACTACCACCACAGTTCCAGTCACTTTGGAAGCAAACATCAGCACGACCACCGCCACCACAGCCGGAACTGCCGCCACTGTGGCTGTGGCCGCTGCGGAATCTGGAGCCACTGCACCGTACAGTGTCGTCTGCTTGTTCAGGTAGCCTCGTTTTGACGAGGGACGTGAAACTGACTTCCCTTGAGTGATCAGCTGGCAGCAACCAACGACTCTTGAATCGGAGCAACAAAGCATTTTTACGTGAAGAGCACGACTTAAGAAATACATGAAGAACACGACTGAGGAAACGTTACATAGCATCGGGAACGGAATAAGGTTAATCGCCGAAATATTCTAATTAAAGAAAAAAAAAATGTAATGCTATAGGGAAAATTTTTACGTGAAG
>JADBJO010000031.1:1232500-1255000 GCA_016801955.1 Conus betulinus | reverse complement strand
CACTAGCGGGGCAAAGCTTATGCGCAGGCAGTGGTATTAACTCGTCGAACAGCGGATAACAAGAAGCTGGAATAGGTGGTTTACCTGAGAGGGCGAGCCTATCCAACTGAACAGTTCTCTCACCCGGAAGAGGTTAGCGACCTGACCGAGCGAACGGGACTCCGACAAAGACGACCAGTGGAAGGCGAGGCGAGAGACGGTTCCTCTTCCCACCTCCTCTTTGGTTTGCGCAAGTTCTCTGGGACATGTCATACATTCACTGGACGCGGTGGCGCTCCTCGGAGGGCTCATTCACTCTGTTGCTACGACAAAGTGTCTGGCATCATCAGGAGCGGCTTCACTGCTGTGTTCTGCATATGTTCCACCCGAACAAGCACCACATACTGAACACCATCGAAGAAACTTTTGTTTGTTCTTTCGTCGTTTGCCGGCTCAGAAATGATATCTTTGCATTTCTGTTCCTAGTAAGCCAAGACTGGGATGTGTGTGTGTATGCGCGCGCGCGTGCGCGTGCGCGTGTGTGTGTGTGTGTGTGTGTGTGTGTGTGTGTGTGTGTGTGTGTGTGTGTGTGTGTGTGTGTGTGTGTGTGTGTGTGTGGAGAGAGAGAGAGAGAGAGAGAGAGAGAGAGAGAGAGAGAGAGCTCTGATATGAAATTCAAGGTAACGAGTTAAACTTTTGTAAGTCCCCTGGTGAATTATGGCCAGGGGTAAGATTGTTATAAAACTTCTTTATGATAATCATTGGCAGATGGCCAGAAGCAAGAATTTTATCAACTTCTCTATGATAATCATTGGCAGATGGCCAGAAGTAAGAATTTATATCACTTCTCTATGATAATCATAGGCAGATGGCCAAGAGTGAGGTTTTTGTAAACTTCTTTATGATAATCATGGGCAGATGGCCAGAGAAATGATTGTTATAAACTTCTTTATGATAATCATGGGCAGATGGCCAGAAGTAAGATTTCTATAAACTTCTTTATGATAATCATGGGCAGATGGCCAGGGGTAAGATTGTTATAAACTTCTTTATGATAATCATGGGCAGATGGCCAGGAGTAAAATTGTTATAAACTTCTTTATGATGATCATGGGCAGATGGCCAGAAGTAAGATTGTTATAAACTTCTCTATGATAATCATGGGCAGATGGCCAGGGGTAAGATTGTTATAAACATCTTTATGATAATCATGGGCAGATGGCCAGAAGTAAGATTTTTGTAAACTTCTTTATGACGATAATGGGCAGATGGCAAGGAGTAAGAATATCCTGAAGTCTCAAATGACAGTCATGGCCAGGATCAAGATTATTTTTCCGTGAACATCCATGTGACAATCATCACCAGGGATCTGATAATCATTAACTTCCACGTTAACCGGAGAGGAGGAAACGGTGATGTGAGGAGGGAGTGGGCGGGGGGGGGGGGGGGGGGGGGATTATGAGGGGAAAGAAGCGACTTCCGACTTCCGACTCATGTGTAGAGTGTAAGTCGTACTGGATACATCTCATGCTGATTGTTATCAGGGAGTATCGTGTTGGGCATTTTTGTTTGCTGCCAGCTACATCTAAAGAAGACATGTTTATTTGTCCGCTTTGTATTGCACGTAAAATGGGCGTTCATTTATTACCTCGCTTTGTGTGTTTTATTGTAGTTCGCCATCTTTTTTCCTCCAGTAACGCTGGAGGCAGTTTCAATGTGATACCGGAAGTGTTTCTGACAGTGCCATGTCCCTTGCTGTCTTTCAGATGACGGCGGCTTCGGCAGCAACAACGTCAACAACCTTAAGGACGAACACTTGTCCGAGGACCTGTTCAAAAACGCCAAAACCACGGTCACAGACACGGGTGCCGAGCAGCCGTTGGCATCAGCCAATGATGGCAGATAGAAGAGTTCATACAGCACCAGCTAGAGGAAAAAAATATATTGTTCCAGATCATTTTTTTGTCAATTCTTGTTTACTCCATACGTTTACTGTTTATCACTTTCCCCTCACTGTCCGATCATGTAGCAACTTCAGAAGCTCTGACGAATGTTTGTAGTGAGTTGGAGACTCTCTCCAGTGAATCAGAGTTTGTCCACCATCTTCGCCACTGTCAGCAGACCAGGTTTCTGCTCTGAAGCTATGGTATGTTGGGCAGCCTTGGTGTTCCATAGTCATGGAAGATACGCCGCAAGGGCACATTACAGAATCCAGCTACGTGAAGCTTGAATCTAAACAAATCTTTAAAAGTGTTTGAAATCACTCCGCCAAACAACATGGACAAACGAATCGCAAGACAAAATACACAACACGTTTCGACCTCTTAGGTCTTCTTCAGGCAAGATAAACAACGCACAGGACAACGAAAATGAAGAACGGGCAATCGCTAATCTTGTCAAATTTTCAAAGACATCGTTTTCTTTCAACGCCCATCTTGCGCCGAATCAGACAAGGTAAGTGATTGCTCGTTCTTCATTTTCATTCTCCGGGGTGTTGTGTTTATGTTGCTTGAAGAAGACCTAGGAGGTCGAAACGCGTCGTGTGTTTTGTCTTGTGATTCGTTTGACCATGTTGTTTGGGGGAGTTATTTCAAACACTTTTTTTTTTAGATTCTCTAATGATGGCAGATTGTGATGTGTACTATCTTCCGTCTCACAGCGATCCCTTGGTGTTCTCTCGGCAGGATGTTCGAGGCATGATTCTCTTACTGTTGTAACCGTTTTTATTTTGAATTCTTCGCCATCTTTCGCCCCCTCCCCGCCTCTTCCTGACCTCCTCCCTTCCCCGCTTCCTTCCAGTCCTGCGCTGCCCCCCCTACCTAACACTCAATCTCCCCCCCCCCTCACCTATTTTTTTACCTTTCGTGTGTGTGCGTGTTGGGGGGGGGGGGGGGGGGGGGGGGAGGCGCTTGTTTCTATGCTTTACGTTTTTGCCTTCAACGGAAGAGATAATCTTGCTGTAAGTTTTTGATAAGTGAGCTTGATTTTTTTTTTTCCTCTCCTTCGAAAATAATCTTTTTGATAATGTCATGAACACAGCATCGATATGCGATGAACTTTGACCTTGAAGTTCAGGTAGCATTTTGATGTTTCGGTAAGTATATATCGATCATTTTCCCATCGTGGTATTTTTCAATCCTTGTGCGTGCTGTTGTTATTTTCGTCTTATTTTTTTCTTGTTTTGAACAGCGTGCTTAAGTTGTTTTTTGTTTTTTTTTTAACCCCCCAAGGGATCATTTAAGTAAACATTTCACTCTACATTTACGATTTGTTTTTATTCTGTAATATCCTCTGTTCTTTCACTCTCTTTGATTCTGTCATTTGATTTCGTAAATTGCTTTACTGTCCACTGCATTTCATTCTCCATGTCTTTGCTGCCTAGTGGCCTGTGTAATTTTTGTTTGTTTATTTGTTTTGTACCATTATAGTTTCTAAAAGCCGGCGTACTTTTTATTTCAATTTTATTTATTTATTTATTTATTTTTTTTGCGTTCTGGAAAATGTAAACTTTTCATACTGGACACAACATGTTCATTTTGAACTCTGTGTGTGTGTGTGTGTGTGTGTGTGTTGTAGATTATTTTGTGCACGGTGTTTTTTCCCCCCGGATGGGACTATTTTCCATTCATGGTGAGAACCGTAAACAGACCATAATTATGCGAAGGGACTGGGCTATTGTGAAACAAAAAGTATCGTTTGAAAACACTTTCCTGTGTGCTCATGGTTTGTGTGTGTGTGTGTGTGTGTGTGTGTTGTTTTGTTTTGCTTTTTTTTATATAGTTTTTTTTTTTTTTTTTTTTTTTTTGGGGGGGGGTGGGGGGGGGGGGGGGGGGGGGTATTTCCCCTGTAACATTTTTCGATAATCTTGACGCGTTTGTGGTCTTTCCGCGTTTTCGTTATTTTCATTTATTCAGAGGCACCTTCGGTTACCATGTGATGATTGAGTAGCGATGTTTCTCTCCCTCTATGACAATAGTATCATCTTATAATCTTAATATATGGTGTGTTCTTTCCCCCTGTCGTGTGGTTAAAACTGATCATCACAGCATACTTCATGAAGACCGTGTATATGGATGTCCACCGTAAAGTTTTTTTTTGTTTTAAGTCTGGAATGAACTGACCTCTTTGTCATGCAAATATGGAATCAACTTCAACAAGGGAACAGCCTTGATACCCCCCCCCCCCCCCCCCCCCCCCCCCCCCCCCCCCCCCCCCCCCCCCCCACCCCCCCCCCCCTGCGGTCAGCTAGGCTGTAAAACAATATGAACTGAGTTAATTTGTAGTGGCCGTCTCCTCACACGGGTGTAATCGTTTCATGTTTACTTGATAATTGTGTTATCGTTTCGCACCTCGTGTGCTTTTCACACCTCACGCTAACCCAGTTCTTGAAAATCCCTTCATGATAGTTTTCATCTCTTTCCTATCTTCAGTCACCTCTTGATGAGTGTTTAACAACCCTTTGACAATAATATGGTCCCTCAACCTACTGAAGTACCTTCCGCAGCTCCCTCTCTATGTTGAAGGAATTTGAAGATAATCTTTTGATAGCTGTGTAGTCTTTTGTTATAGTTTTATAGTCTTTTCTTCTTTTTGCTGAATCTTTTGATAACCGTAAACCCTTTTGATGATTATGTCGTCTTTCTCTGCCTTCTTGCTGAAACAATCTCTCCATAATTCTTTTGATAGGTCTCGTCTCCTTCTCCCTCTTGCTTTGACGTGTTACCTTTTTGATATGTTTTCATCTTCTCCCTCTTGGTGTAGTCATCTTTATATTATTCTTTTAATATCTGTACTCTTTTTTTTTTTTTTTTCATCATCAGTTCAAACAGAAGTAATCTGTCGGTAATCTTTTCATTTATAGTATGGATACTCCCCCCCCCCCCCCCCCCCCCCCTTAATTTTTTGGTAAAAATAATCATTTGATAATGTTGTCTTTTTTCTACCGTCTTAGAGACGTCCTCTTACCCTTAGTTGTCTTTTCTTTTACTTTACAGAGAAGTGGGGTTTTTTTGTGTGTGTGTGCTAATCCTTTATTGATTTGTAGCTTTCATTCTTTTCCTTGTGTGAAAGTAATCTCTTAACAATCTGATGATTATTGTTTTCATCTTTCTCATATTGAAATGATCTTTTGACAAGCATTTGATCACCATAATTTATTGTCTTTTCTTCCACCATGACAAATATACTTAATACATATTCCCAGTGTCCTTTTTTTTTTCTTTTGCTTTCTTTGTTCTGCCTCTCACTAATCTTTTGATAGTCTTTAAAAGAACCATTGTTTTTCTTCGTCGTATTATAGCTTTTTGTTGTTGTTGTTGTAACCAATGTAGTAGCTGTGGGTATTTCGTTCAACTTATTCAGGCAACTGTCTGATAAGTACACTCTTGTTGACTCTCTCATTGCATTGTCATACGAGAATCGTTCAATAACCTATGAGATGAGCTTTCTGAGATCACCTACCAGCAAGCTGACTAGTCCAGTTTCTCCAAGTATTCTCCCTCAGCCCTGATTCCATTGGAACTCCTCTCAAATCACTAGTCGAAGACATCCAACAGAGAGGGCTGTGCATGATGGAGATCAAGCCTTCGACGAAAGCGTGGGCATCTCCAGAGATCACCGCTTCCTCCGCAACCGCTTCTTGGTGAAAAAAGAGGGGTCACAGGGGGTTCAGGTCCGGCAATGAAGGTGGATGCGTGACCAACTCCACGTTGGTCTTTGGCTAGGAAGCTGAAGAGTTTCTGCTGCAGCTGCAGTATGGACGCTGGTTTTGCAGTGGAGCAGCAGACTGTGGACTTGTGGTTGGGAGGCACTTGCTGCATGCCTCGAGGACCTTGGGTAAGTAATGGTTAATATAGAAGTTGGAGGTCACCTTCATCGTTTCCTCTGGAGGTATCATGGCTGCATGGCCAGGTCTGAAGAAATTTGCCACCATTTTGTTTTGCCAGCACTCCTCAGTCTCTTGCACGATGTAGGAAGGTCCTCAGCTGGGGAGACCCTCACTGCCGACCGTGGGTTAGTTTCTGGGTGTTTTTTGAAAGACTCGTGTTCCATCATCACCACTGAGGTTTTCCCAGACGAAATGTGAACATATTCCACAAAATTTCTTCAGCATTTGGATATGCACCTACCATTCTGCTCTTGCCTTTATCACCAGTGAGTCTTCCAAAGACGCAATGTGAACATCTTCAAATGAATTTCTTCGGCACATGAATATATACCTACCATTCCATTCCAACCCATTTAAGCTCTCAAGCTCTGAGGGGCCCAGCAGGTGCCATGTTTGCCAAATCCAAGCTGATCATGCAGAGCTGCGCTCCTGTTTCCCGATGTAATGCCTCGTTCATGCTCTGTCTCCTTGTGTGTTGTTATTCTGGGGCTGTTCTTGACCAGTGACTTTGCCTTGGTTACTTTGTCTCTGGGGGTAACTACAGTTATTTGACATCCTGTGGTCATCTCCAAGTGTCAGTCTTCCGAGCTGAAATTATTTGTTCCTTCTGAAAAAACTGCAGCCCTGGGTGAGACTGTTTCCCTGAACACCCAGACAAACTTGAAAGGCATTCATCTGGAGGCATGCCTGTTTGAAAGTTGTACAGGATCATTGCACAAAAAGATGTATTTGCTCAGTTCAGAGTTGGCTTGAGAAACGCAGTCACCATGGACAGCCATTTTGCCCTTGCAGTTCTAAATTCAGTGGCTGGGTTCCTTCAGAGTGGGAGTGTATGCCATGATTAAAGTGGGTTTAAACGTGATGTAGCAAATTCTCACTTCATATGTAATGTTACATTTTGGGACTTATTGAAATGTCCTCGTATTAAACGAATCTGTTTAAAATCTTTATAAAAACTGTATTGTTTATCTTATTGAAGCAATCGTTTTACAACCGAGTGCCTCTGACTTATGCAACTGTACAAAATAACTTTTTGATAATCGGCATGTCTAAGTGCATGGTCATATGAAAACTTTTAAAATAAGATTAAACTTTTTCTTTCACTTGCTGAAATGATAGTTTGATAAACTACTGAAAATGGTGTGGAATTGTGTTGTTTTTATGCCCTCATTTAAAAAAATAAATAAATAAATAACAAAACAAAAAAATATAATCAAATTTTTTTCTCTATTTGCATTTAACATGAATTTGCTTAAAAATCCAGTTCTCTTGCAGTTACATCCCAATGCTTCCTCAACTATCTCATCACCCCCCCCCCCCCCCCCCCCCCCCCCCCCCCACACACACACACACGTGACAAGAGAGCAGCAGAATAAGAAATTATACATGTTAATAATAACTTTATTTTGTCAGCATTTAAATGGACATGTTATCATTCTCTGTCATCTCAGTTTATATCACATCATTAATTTTGACGAGTTTTATCTCTGCCTGTCTAAATTTGTTTGCAATAAACCTGGGACAATAAAAGTGAAGATCAGATTTGGATATCTGTTTGTATGTGTGTACTTGAGTGTGTTCGTGTGTATGTGTCACTAACAGTGTGCGTGTGTGTGTGTGTGTGTGTGTGTGTGTGTGTGTGTGTGTGTGTGTGTGTGTGTGTGTGTGTATGTATGTGTGTGTGTGTGTGCATGTGTACACGTGTGTAAGCATACATGCCTGTCTGCATCTATACATGATAATGTGCATGTATGTTAATCTGTGTATGTTTGTATTCATGCTCCACTGCAAGGATGTGTGTGTTTGTGTGTCTGCATGCATGAGATGCAGGTGACTATACTGTTTACCCTTTGTGTATATACAAACATGCAATACATACATACATATCAGAAGCTCTTAATCAAGTGTGATCCCTTTCACATCTTGAGCTCATACGTACATCCATCCATTCATGCAAATCAACCGTCATTCAATAAACATATACATTCTAAGCAATAAGGTTTCATAAATTCAGTTACAAACTTATCCACTCACCTATACATTCATTCATGTAACTGTAAATACATGCACACATATACCCCTAAAAATTAGCTAAGGATGTTAACGAGAGAGAGAGGAGGACCACTGTGCACTTTTTTTTTTTCTTTCATCACAGCAGGATTCAGTTTTGAAGTGAAGCAGACTGTGTAACCTGTGTTTACCTGTAAAGCACACACCCCACCCCACCCCACCCCACCCCACCCCATCCTTTGTGAGAGACCTTTGGTTACTGTTCTCTACTGTATTCACTGGCAAACTTTGACAGGTATAAAAGTACATACACATGCTCAAGAATACACCACTACAAAAGTGTTTATTTATCAATAACTTTCATGATCTGTTGAACTTCAACCCTCACGCTCAACCATTTGCAAATCAATAAAACAGCTCGACCCTATGATGGAAAAATCTTAAAAAGCGGGTTAAAAAAACAAAACAAAAAACGTGGAACTGTACTTTTTCTTTTTAAGTTTCAAGCAATACTTATGCCTTCACCAATGAGCTTTTATACCCAGGTCAAGTTGCCTTTTAAATGATGGGGCTTGGATTTTGTTCTGTTTGGGGTTTTTTTTTCATGGTTTAAGAAAGCCTGGTATGAAGATGAAAATCTAACCATAATGTCAACCACTCATAATTTGTAATCTGTATGGGATCAGTAATCATGTCCTTCACTGACCTCCACTTTTGGGGTCTCAAAGTCTGCCTTTCCTACTGTTCTTTGCAACTTTTCACTTCATGTGAGTTTTAAAAACATTAACATCTAATTCATCTGTCCTTGCAGTTATTACATCAATAAAATGAGAGCTGTATTGCTGTTGTTGTTACATACTATATTGTAACACAGCACCTCAACTTTTTGTTTACAGTAAATAAAAATTTGATCTGCGTTATACCTCTGCATCTGTGGGTCGAACGATATAACGGTATTCATGCTGTTGCTCAAAATGACTTTTTTTTGTTCTTTTTAAATTTCCTGTCAATAATACAGAGCTTAACCTGAAAAAGGACAACAGAAGTGAAACAGGAAAACACATCCAAACTCGTGAACACACAGACTGACCTCACATGCTCACCAAGGATGGTAGCGACGATGGCTGAAGAAAAAAACCCTGAGTATTAAGTTCACACCTCGAAAGCTTCTACTATCACACCATCAAAGCTGTACACTAACCATGATCAAACAGATCTTGCCTGATTCCCTTAGCTGACGTAACAGATTCAATCTGCATGGGTGCACTCATGAAAGAACCACCCTGGCACTGTCCACAGATCTGCGATGATTTATCATATCAAGTTTTTTCCTCGCCCATATTCTCTCTGTTAGGCCCCACACCACCCACGACACACCGCCAGCATCCTGAAGTGAGTGTGCAACACTAAGGCACTGTTGAGGCTGCCCCGCACTTCCCAATACCCACTGATCACGGGCTTGGACTTTCAGTTTCATCGTCATCGTCCTCCTCATCAGAAATGTCGGTGTAGTCGTCGTCATAATCATAGTCATAGTCATCCTCCTGCACGTGAGTATCGTCGTCCTTCACAGCTGCCTTCCCTTGAGAGCCATCCACTACAGGTTTATCAGCGGTGATGCTGGCTTCGTATAGCGCAGTGGCGTCGTACACGTGTTTCAGTGAGGTGTCCCAAGGAGACACATCTCCTTCCGTTTCTATCACTCTCTTGGGCGACACCACAGACAACTCCGGCTCTTCGGGCGGCAGCATGAGAGACGTCACCGTCTTGGAAACGGCTGCTTCGACAGTCCGCTGCGCTGCTGCAGACTCACGCAAGTTCTGAGCGGCCATCCCGTCAGTCTCGAAATCCTCGGCGAGTTCCGGAGGGGCGAGGGGTAGGCCAGTTTCGGACATGAACTCGGAGGTGTAGATGTTTTCGGCCATGTCTGCATTGATGTGCTCCAGCTCCTGAGCCACCTCTTGACAGCACAGCCTTAGAACGTTGTCTGCCACGCTGCACACGACAGGATAAACAATAACATCCTGTTACCATGAAATTCCAAACAAAATAAACACCAGAAAAAAAACCATGCTGCACACGACAGGAAAAACAACAACGTCCTGTTACCATGAAATTCCAAACAAAATAAACACCAGAAAAATGACCATGCTACACAACAAGATAGAATACAACATCCTGTTACCGTGAAATTCCAAACAAAATAAACACCAAAAAAAAACCAAGCTGCTCTAGACAAGAAAGAATACAATGTTCTATTACCATGAAATTCCAAATAAAAGTCAGCACACAAAAAAGAACCATGCTGCCCTCAACAAGATACATGCCAAACAGAAGAAAACATGTATATCTTATTGACATGGAATTTCAAAGTCATATATCCAAAAATATCCCACTTGCAGAGGATAACTTTAAACAAATATCCCCAATTCAAAGCCAAGTCGACCAAAATGCCCTAGTTACACAGGATATCATACAAACATCCTACTCAGCTGGAATTCAGTGTGAAATCAGTCATAATGACCACATCTCATAAGACAACGTAAACTCTCCTGCCGATATGGGATTCAAACTAAAGTCAGCTGAAATATCCAAGCTTCATACAGTTATCATGAAAATGTCCTGCCGACAAGAAATTCACTGCAAAGTCTCGGTCAAAATGAGACGTAGCTACATACACAACAACATGAAGCTGAGGAGGATAACTCCGCTGTGAAAGAAGACAGCTAAGGAGGGTGGACAGAGGTGTGGGGGGTAGGCTGGGAGAAGTTAAGGTGAAGAAGACAAGGCAATGACTATTCTTTTTTTTTTTTATTTTACTTGTATTGTAGGCTAGTCAGCCATATAGGACCACTTTAGGATTAGTCACGGCACTGGAAAAGCCCTGTTATGAAACAGACATACAAACATAATGGCTTATGCAGTGATCAAGCTATAAGTATTTCTTCAAGCTGTTCCTGTTCACCAGTGTCACTGAGTACTGCGCTGACACCTGGTACCACTACATTCTCCCACTACCCCACTCTGGCTCCCAACCCACCTACTCTCCCTTTCTGCTGCCCCCCCCCCCCCCCCCCCCCCCCCCCCCAGCCCCGGCTGTTCACTTTCTGTAAAAACCCTGTTGTGAGAATCCCAACTCTGTAATGTAACGAGGGGAAATGGGACCACAACTTTATATGTGGGAATAGAAACTCCGGACCATATGGATCTTCTGTCTCACACACACACACACACACACACACACACACACACACACACAGACAAAGCATGCATGCACGCACACACACACACACACACACATACACACACACACACACATATATACACACATGCACGCACAAACGTACATACACACACACACACAGACGACGCACACACACACACATGCAAACACACACACATATACACATACACACACACTCATACACCCATATGCATGTACACACACACACACGCACGCACACGCATAAACACTCACGTACACTCATACATACATAAATATACCTGGGAGAGAGAGAGAGGTCAGAGATAGACATACACACAGAGAAAATTGTCATGGATAGACTGGCAACAATGTCAATGGCAATTGTCTTATTGCAAAAGAATAAAAAAAAAGCTCCCAAACCAAACAAAAAACAAAAATCAAGCCAGTGATCCTGACAGTTATGTAAAAATTCAAAAGTTATTCAGGACTAGCAGCTTAATTTCTGTCAATATTTACACTTTTTAAAACAACAGTTTTCGGCCTGCTGTCTTTCTTTTTCTCCTGCATCAAACACATGCCCCTATTTGATATGTCCACCAATTCATGATAATAATGACATAATACTAACATCCATAAGGATGAAACTGTGCCATGAAAGCAAGGCACTCTAATATCTTTACAATCCTAAGTTTATTTAGAAAAAAAAAGGGCAATAACTAACTGGTCTGTGTTGTACACTCCATATATTCAAGGTTTTCTTTTTTCATCTAAACCAATCAAGAACCCGAATGTGGAGGACTAAACGGTTGAGAAGTTATTTTGGTTTCTTTCGTCTTGTTTTTGTTTAATTTTGTTCCATTGTTTTCATTTACTGGGTGAAAAACAAGACAGATTTATTTCTGTGGAAAACTACAGAGAACAAAAAAGCAGAAATACAAAAGAAAATCACGCATCCGAGGAGCTTCACAGACAATATCTGTGTAACACATACAGACGGAGGGGAAAAAAAAAAAAAAAAAAAAAAAATGCACGTCAAAGTATAAAAAAAAAATTATCAAAAAATTCAGTAAATATGATCTACGTACCTCTCGTACAGGTCAAAGGGCTTCCTCTTGCCGAGGTGTTGCTTCAGACTCCGCTGGTAGTAGTCAAAACGTTCCACACTCTCCGTGATGCGCTCCACTACCGTCTGCTTCATGCTCAGCAAGGTTTTGGGACGCAGGCACTGGGCGTTGATCGCAGAACGGGTTGCGGTGGAGGCGGTGCTAGTCTGGCGGGGTCAGCGTCCAGCTCGTCCCCTTCAGCATGTTCCTGGAAGGTGACATGAGGTTGGTAGGCCTTGGAGTCTTTGGTGAAGATGATGGGCTCCTGAGTGAGTTCTTCAGGGAAAGCACTGCAGAGGAAAACACGTAAACATAGGAGGATTATTCTGACTGGTAAGGTTTATTTCGTCGTCTTTCTACTACAGCCACACCCAAACTAGGCAAGAGCAATTACTACCATTGAGTAGGTGTGGGGAAAAAGACAAAACAATTAGCACCCAATTTAAATGGTATGAACTGTATCCCTTGTGGCCTGATCACAAGGATAAGCCAGCATGTCATAAACTGTATAAGAACAAAATGTAAAAAAACTCCCTGGATTAAAATCAGGTGAGTGGGCCATAAAGGCAGAAAACAGTAAACAAGGAAAACACACGTCACATAGGCAGGGTCCAAGACGGTGAGAGGAAAAAGAAAAATGGCTGCTGTAATGGAGGAAAAACAAAAAAAAGGTAAAGTACGGTAATGCTGCTCACAGCCCAGCCGACTGCAGAGGGCCATATAAGGGCTGCCACCATGTTGTAAAACAACAACAAATACCCAAAAAGACAGACAGAGACAAACCAAACAGGCAGCATGAAAGACAATGACAGAAAAGAAGAAATGGCCGACACTCAATTCCCAGAAGACGGAGAGATGCAACTTAACACTGAAAGAGCCTGACACCTAAAAGTAAATCCGCCTGTTAACATGGACAAACGAATTACAAGACAGAACATGATGCATTTTCAACCTCTTAGGCCTTCTTCAGGCAAGCTGAACACCGTTCAGGACAACGAAAATGTAGAAGAGCAATCACTTCTCAAATTCAGTGCAAGACGCCCGTTGAATGATTCAGTGAAGGAGGAGGTTGAAATGCATCATGTTTTGTCTTGTAACTAGTTTGTCCATATCAACATACTGTCATTTACTTCAAATCCCTTTCAAAAATTGTTTCAATTTCTGCCTGCAGTCACACCTCACTTTGAAAATAACCTCAACAAGGGTCAAGTTCTAGTTAAACGTCCTCAGTGGTACTCTTTCATTACCAGAATTAAACCTCATAGCATCATCAACTTCCTTTCACGATTCATGTCCAATCCCTGAACGTTTCTTTCATTCACATTCAAGAGAGCACCTACCGAGGCATGCCCAGTGTCTCCTGGGGTGGTGGCTTGGTGTTGGTGACTTCAAAGGCAGGTGGCTCCCGGGGTTGGTCCGACCTGAACTCTGAAAACACTGAGTTCAAAAAAAACAGAGGAGACCTCTTTCAGAACATCGCTCTTGTGTCTTTTGTAACATTCAAACATTATTCAATCGTTTTTTTTGTAACATTCAAACCATTCTTCAATTCGTCTTCTGTAACCTTTTCAAACCATACTTCAATTCGTCTTTTGTAACATTCAAACCATTCTTCAATTCGTCTTTTGTAACACTCAAACCATTCTTCAATTCATTTTTTGTAACATTCAAACCATTCTTCACTTCGTCTTTGGTAACATTTTCAAACCATTCTTCAATTCGTCTTTTGTAACCTTTTCAAACCACTCTTCAATTTTTCTTTTGTAACTTTTCAAACCCACTTTCGTAACATTTAAACCATTCTTCAATTCACCTTTTGTAACATTTTCAAACCACTCTTTCATTCGTCTTTTGTAACATTTTCAAACCATTCTTCAATTCAATACTGAGTCAAAAAAAAAATATGCATGGTTAAGATTTTCACCAAAAGCTATCAGTTACACTGTAAAAATCTTCTTGTCAATAATGATAGAACTGCTGAGGATTCACTTCATACATACACTGAAAAGTCTGGACAGGATATAAAAGAGCTGAAATGATAAGCCTGTCACCCACAAGGCACTGCCGAGGCTCAAACCCAAGACTTGAAGACATGCAACTGGGCTGTCATGCAGGAAGATCACTGTATCTTTAACTCTTTACCTACTGAGCCACCTGACCGCCATCTTCCATCAGCTGCCCATGTATCCAGCGAAGGTGACTCTGCATTTCTTTCTACATGGGTTATTAAGGAAGGTCTGAGCGTTAAGACGCAGTGTTTTGAACTGTTTTGCTTTAGCTCCTAAAAGCACCATTTGCCATGGGTTTCTTCACTTCCCAAAAAAGCTCTAAAACAATCTCTGTAAACCAAGCAGTTTGAATGGGTAGAGCACAGTTGATGATCTTGTTAAAATAAGAACCCAAGTGACAAGAATTTGCTAGAAGAAAAAAAAATGTAACTACAAATTTCTTTGGTATCAGAAAAGCCCACAAAGACAAAGTAAAAGAAGAGGAAAAATGTCCAGCGCAGAATGTCCAGATGGTGAGGATACAATTTGTACTAAAAAAAAAACCCATGATCCCCAATGACAGCAATACCAGGGGGAGTATGGAAGGATTCATCACTGTGTTCAGTGTCTACCAAGACCATAACACAAATGGAGTTACCTGAGCAAAGAAAAAAAAAAAACACAAAAGAAAATTTGAAGAAAGAACAAAAAACCACCACCAAACAACAGAAACAAAGAAATAAGAAAGGAAAGAAAAGATTAACAAAAAAAAAAAAAAAAAAAGAAGAAGAAGCAGCAAAAAAAAACAATGGACACCGAAGAAGAGACCTTCAGAAGTCTTCTGGTAGCGTCGGCGCCTGGGCACTGAATCGTGGAACGTCACAGTGCAGTATTTCCGTCTCAGCTGCTCATTCTCCTTCTGCAGCACATTGTCATGGAAGAATCGTCGCCAGTGAGCAGTCACACACCCAGGAGAAGAGCTTTAAACATGGAACTAATGGTCATCAGTGGGTAAACCTCAATGTTAATTTTCCAGTGGCAAGTCTTAAGCCCAGTTATGCTATGCGATTCTTTTCTCACATCTGCTCACTTTTGCTCTCAGTTTTTGACAATGAGTAGGCATGATCACCAGGATGAGAGTGAACACGAGTGCTCGTCCCACTTATGGGGAGCTGAACATGTTCAACTTTTCAGGTAAGACACTCCCACAGCAACTTCAATTTTTAGACACTTTGGAGCTTGAATAGCAGTGGTTGTTTTCTTTTTTAATTAAGCTACTGGTTTTCATGCAAAAATTAGGAACAATTTGTGGATCAAAGGTCAACCACATGATGCCACCCACCTCCATGTTCTCCAGCGCCTGAAGGATGTTCTCCAGGGTAGGGTTATCGATGTAGGAGGCAGCCATCTCTGCTGCTGCTGCGTTGTGTTCCATGGATGTTGCCTCCTGTGTGGCCTCTCTGATGGCTTCCTCCAGAATGGCGTCGGCGACACGGTCAAGGTCTTCTTGGTCCTGTGATGCAGTGTGTGTGAAAACTTTTGTATGGGTTTGGATGGGGTTGCACTATTATCATGTCAGATTTCACAGAACGAAAGTTGTGCTGCTCTCCTTAGAGATAAAATGAGTCATAAGAGCATGGCCTTCTCCTCCTCCATTCAGTGTTTTTTTTTTTTTTTTACACTATCACATAACTCCCTTGCTGCAGTGAGTGTGTGTGTGTGTGTGTGTGTGTGTGTGTGTGTGTGTGTGTGTGTGTGTGTGTGTGTGTGTGTGTGTGTGTGTGTGTGTGTGTGTGTGTGTGTGTGTGTGTGTGTGTGTGTGTGTGTGTGTGTGTGTGTGTGTGTGTGTGTGTGTGTGTGTGTGTGTGTGTGTGTGTGTGAGTGTGTGTGTGTGTGTGTGTGTGTGTGTGTGTGTGTGTGTGTGTGTGTGTGTGTGTGTGTGTGTGTGTGTGTGTGTGTGTGTGTGTGTGTAAGTGTGCGTGTGTGTGTGTATGTGAGTGCATGCACTCTTTTCTTTTTCGTTTTTTTTTTATTACTGAGTGCAACTCAAGATGACTGTTATCTTCGATTTATGACACAATGCATGTGAGTCAGACACAAGTACAGTGTGTTAACAGAGCAAACTATGCATACTTACATTTGCAATTATGTGACAGCAGGAGATGTCTGTCAGGTACAAACTGACTGTCAAGTATGTTCTGTAAGCGCATATGACTGGGATACGAGGGAAGGTGTGGGAGTGACAGGGAAGTGGCAACAGTGAAAGAAGTTGTTTTCCTTTTCTTTTTGACAATTCTGTATCTGGATCTAGCATGCCGTATTATTGGGTATCTTCAGTCTGCACTGATGAGCTGTCCAGTAATAATCTATAACAGACTTCTTTTTCACTTAACTTCAAGCCTGACTTTGTTAATTCATAATTCACTGCTCAGCTGATTTGCACATAAGAACCTACAACTAATAATCCCACCCCTATCCTTGAACACACTCACTTACAACTCATACAAATGCACACCCATCCACACACTACACATACACACCTCTTACAAAAACCCATCCACACCAACTCCAGGGGGTTAATCAGTTGATCTCTGAGATGAGGCAGGATTCAACAACTTCTTCCGGGCTTCAAAGACTTTCATCACAGGGGAACAGTATTAATGGAAACCCCTGTGACCCTTCCCACCCCCCCCCCCCCCCCCCCCATCTCTCTCCAGGCGACCCTGCACACCAACACCTACAACCCACTTGTTACTCACACTGGCATTGTTGACAGCAACGTGTCCGCTCTTCGTCAGCGATGCCAGCCGTTCCTGCACTCTCCTCTCCACCTCGTTCACATAGGGCGCCAAGTCAGCAGCTCCCTTTCTGTAAAGAACGGACATCCTTCCATTGTCTGTTTCATTTTGTTCTTTTCTAATTTGTTCTTTTTTTTTCTCAGCTGTTTCATTCTTCATGGCACTT
Organism: Conus betulinus; assembly: GCA_016801955.1. Classification (NCBI taxonomy): domain Eukaryota; kingdom Metazoa; phylum Mollusca; class Gastropoda; order Neogastropoda; family Conidae; genus Conus; species Conus betulinus. The sequence goes on along the minus strand of JADBJO010000031.1, from coordinate 1,237,864 downwards.
CAGTGGCAGCAATCCCCTGCAGCTCCTTCCCGCTCCCAGTACACACCCACACGTGGTTTGCCCTGTCGCAGCCATGGCGGCGCCAATCCACAGGGAGCTGTCAGTATCTTATCCTCATGCAGCAACCTACCAGAGGAGAGACACTGCACTGCTGCTGAGTCATTCCTGTGGTGTTGAGTGGCGCTTGTTCTGATTACACATACACAGGATACCACCTACAAAGCCCCCACCCCCCACCACCCCTTCACTCAAAACGATAATTGTTCAGTAGTGGAGCATGCATGATGAGCGATGATTGTTCTGATAACACATACACAGGATACCACCTACAAAGCCCCCCCCCCCCCCCCCCCCCCCCCCCCACACACACACACACACACACACACACACACACACCCCTTTACTCGAAACAATAATTGTTTAGTAGTGGAACATGCATAAGCGTTGTCCTCTCTTGAACATGCCACCACGTCCATCCGACAACAGTTGCTATGAACTTGCCGATACCACAACCTCAACACGAGCTCATGTAGGAGCACTGATGTGAAGAGGAACACACAGCCGAGGTCACCACAAAGTCAAGGCATAAAGTGCCACAAAGTCAGATATTTGTATGCTGACTGACGATGCTGTGGAGTTGTATTCTTGTCAAAAGCTATTTAGGGCCACCAGTCACCAGTATTGGCAATTCATGGGGAATGTCATTAGACAGATGTGGTGGCGCCCTCAGGAGGGAGGGCTCACTCATGCCGGCTCCGTCACTAAGCAATTATTGTCGTCAGCAGGAGGCTTATTAGGTGGTGTCCTGCTTATGTTGGATCAGAACAAGCACCACTGAATACCACCGAAGTGACTCAACTGCTGTGCAGTATCTGCTCCAGTGGGTTTCTTCTTGATGACTTGACATTGTCAAAATGAGCGGCATGGGTGCAGTGCCACTGAAGTGGCACAAGATAGGACAGGAAAAAATAATAACAACAACAACAGAATCATACTAAGACCTGCATCAACAGTGCTCCATCCTATGAGGGAAAGACAAGATTCATTACACACAAAGTTAGTCTGTCCAGATTTGTTTCCCTTTTCCATTTCTCCCTGCAGTCTTCCCAGTGAATAGTCTTCACTGCTCAGGTCTGCAGTTTTAAAGACATATACATCTTTCAGGACCGTTCACATAATGTACTGTAAACAGGGCAAGAGATCAAATGAGAAACGAGCTAGGTGCCTGTTCTTTAGTAATGAGCGAACTCATTTTTAGCACAAACTTCAAATGATTTGAAGACGTTCTTAGAACAAATAAGAGTAAATCAATACCCATAAATGGTAGCAAAGTTAAAAATATATCTATTCATGAACACAGCCGTTCTTATCACACATAGAATCTAATTCTCTCTTTTGTTAGTCTCTATGTCATACACAGACACACACACAGGCACACACACACAAACACACACACATACACACTTGCACACACACTCGCTCACTCACACACACAAGGGCTGTTCAGGAAGTTCAGAGACGTAGCTTTCTGAGATGACCTGTCAGCAGCGGAGTAGTCTAGATTCTCTAAAGTATCTTCCCTCAACCATGAAGCACTTGGGCAATCTTCTCCAACCACTTGTTGACATCCAACCACAATGACTGGGGTCTGGCAGACATCACACCCTCAGACAAAGCTCCATACACCTTCAGAGGTCCAGAACTTCTTCCTTTGCAGCCTTTTCCTGACGATGAAAGGGAACCACAGCCAGTCACAGGGAGTCAGGTCCGGCAAACAAAGGGGGATGAGAGACCAAGTCCACCTGGATTTCAGCCAAGAGGGTCGAGACCTGCTGCGGCAGTGCGAGAGCTGACATTGTAGTGGAGGAGCAGCAGTCCTCAGAATTTATGTGTGTGTGAGACGCTTGCACCATTCCTCATGGATGTTGGGTACACAATGGTTGATATCCAGCTGGAGGTCACCATCTTCCCTTCCGCAGGAGATATCATGGCCACATGGTCAGACCTCTCAAGAAACTCACCTTCATTTGTATGCCAGCAGTCCTTGAACTCTTGACCTTTACCGGTAGGGCCTCGCCTTGCAAGATCAACATGGCCAACTGTTTCTTGGTTTCCCCATCATATTCAAAGACCCATGTTTCATCACCAGTCATGGTTCTCTAGATCCAATTTCAACATTTCCTGTTGAACATCCATAACTATGAATACATCACTTTACTCTAACCTCTTGAGCTCTTCAGTTAAACTGGTGAGAGAAGTAACAAGAGCAAGATTTGCCGACTCACAGCTGATTGTTCCAAACTCTGTTCATACTTCCCAATGAAATGCCCAGGTCCTCTTTATCTCCTGGCATGTTATTCTGGGTCTGCTCTGAATCAATGATTTTTGCCATGGTTACTTTGTCTTCAGCAATCACTGGACAGCCAGTACAGTTGTTATCTTCAATCAGCAGCCTTCCAGACTGAGATTCTTTTTGTGCCAACTGAAAACCGTGGCTCCGGGAGAGAACACCGTTTCAGAAAACAAAGAGACAAACACAAAACAAATTCTTTGGGAGCCTGCTTTTTCGAAAGTCACACTGAATCATAGCATGAAAACTGTCTGCTCACTTCAATGTTGGCTTGAGAAGCACAGTCAGTGACCCTAGCCCTACATTTTGCCTTACAGTTCAAAATTCAATGGAAAATAGGAGTGCATGCTATAACAAGAGATACCATCAACATGATGAAATGAGTTCTTTCAGTTACCTCACATTTCAGAACTGATAAAAAAAAAAAAAGTCGTCTCACACACACACACACACACACACACACACACACACACACACACACACACACAGGCTACACACTCCAGACTCATCTTATAGCACTCCAGACTCATCTTAAAATGTAAAAACGACACTTGGCACCAAGATAAAGCCATACCAAGGACAGAAAAACAGCAAGATCCTGACTGCCTTCTGTCTCCTAGTTCAATCTTTGTTTCTGGTACATCCACACAAGGATGACAAAGACTTACCGAGATTTTGTCTGTTGTCGACCTCTCTTCTTGACTTCGCTGTCCTGTTGTCTTCTGGGAAAAGATCTCTGTTGACAAACCCCACACACAAAGCATGAGACTTTGAACTAGAACAGCATAATTCACTATCTTTGTGTTGATCAGTAGTCAAGGTAATGATGTCTCTCCAACACTTTTTGCCTGATATGAACTTTAACACAAAAAACCCCCTAAAAACCAAACTCCCCAGACAGCTATTTTCCAATTATCAATCTGCAAATTTTACAACAGAACTTACATAACTTCAGAATGGTTGTTTACACCTTAGTAAAAATAATTATTTATCTCTCTCCCCTGGAAAATGTTTGTTCATTCTCTCTCTGTTGCTACAATCCTAAATACCTGTCATACACACCACTGCTTCTCTTTCGACGAATGTGTTTGACCGCTGGCTTCGTGTTCATTCTTGCTTCTTCACCTGCCTTTCGTATCCTGCCTTGGTCTGTATGTGTGCCCTTTGTTTATTTAGAACATCAAACGTGCTAAGTCTGAGCAGTCTAAATCATTCCACGACATGTTATTTTTCCTCATCCTTTTATCATTCTCCTATCGTTACTGTTGCTATTTGCAATGCTGTTTTACTATCTTGAGGCCCTGCTTTGTGTTGCAGCAGAACACAGAAGAGAACTGTTTTGAAGACTAGGCGCTGCAGCAAATCTCCATCTTAGGTGTCTCAAGCCTTTTTAGCCTGAGCTTTTTGAGCCCTCTGTCTCCGTGTTTGAAGAGGGAGACTGAGGGGTAAGCATTCACTCACCATGACAAAGGTCACTCACCTAATGAACTTCAGGGCTGGCATCAGCCACAAAAAAACTGTCGACGCTGAGCTGAAGGGCTGCGAGACCTTGGTGACCTTTGCCGTGGCGACTGCCCTTTACCATGTGATCTGTCCACTGGGCTCAGAGATCGATGTGATCTGGTAACAGCGGGAATAGTTACAACATCACAAGGAACTGTAATGACAGAATATTTCAGAACACAAAAGAGGTATACAGCGGACAAAATTTACTCCGACATCATGATCAGAAACAAAAAGTCGGTAATTTTTTGGACAGTGGATTCATCTGTTCTCTCTTTCCCTCCTCTACATCGCTCTCTCTCTCTCTCTCTCTCTCCCACACACACACACACACACACACACACACACAATTTCTCACTTCCAAACGAAACACACTTATGCAAATGCATTCACCAAAAAACTGTAACTGTGATCAAAAAAGCATACAATAACAGGCCAAACATCTGTGATTTCTACTTCCCCCTTCCAGCCCTCACTGCCTCCCCATACCCTTCCCACTCCTTCTCTCCATCCCTTCCATCCCCATCCTTGTCCTTTTCCCCTCTGCCATGGACTCCCTGTTAAACAATTATAAAACATGGAATAAAATCATATACATTTGCCTTGATCACAATATTAAAGCAGTTCTCCAAGTTAGCAACAACTGGTTTTTATTCACCAAATCTAGAGTGTATGCATTGGATATGGGAGATGGAGTGAAAATCAAACTATATTTGTTGTAAAAATATTCACGTGTCTTGCACACACAACACACACTATGCACACACACACACACACACACACACACACACACACACACACACACACACACACGCACACTCAAACACACACACACACACACACACACACACACACACACACGCACACACACTTGCACACTCAAACACACACACACACACACACACACACACACACACACACACACACACACACACACACAAGTTATGCCAATTCCTGCAGAAACGACATAAAAAAAAATGTCCACGCCATACATGGAAATCCAGGAAAAGACTCCACACTGTAGGCGGACTCAGCGATGCTTCGTCCTCACTGGTGAAATTCTGTGACAGGGAATGCTCCGAATCATACGGGTTCAGCTGGTGTCGTCCACGCTGACCCGACCCAGAAAAGTGCACCCTGGGACTGTGGGAACGGCTGAGGCGAGACTCTGCGCTGACAGAGCGTTGGAAGGTGCGGGAACGACTGGCGCTGGTGCCAGGGTAGGACGCATGATGGCTGTGACCCCCAGCGTACGGTGGGATGAAATTCACTTTTTTCCTGAAAACATTGTGGATCAGAACACATTTTGATACTGCGGCACCAGAAGTGTCTCCTGAAAGTACTGTTTTCAGATGAAAGTCGTTTCAAAATGAGGTGACTGTGAGCGGACAATGAGGCAAATTTTAAAAAGACATGGTATTAGTTCCGCCAGCAAACAGATTATGGGACAAAACACAATGCATTTCAACCCTCTAGGGTCTTCTTCATGCAAAAACAAAACAACACTTAGG
>JADBJO010000031.1:1215000-1227500 GCA_016801955.1 Conus betulinus | reverse complement strand
AGAGTTCTGTGTGGGACCACTTCAGAGCTGTATAGCTAAGGAATTCTAAAGACTTTTGCCTGATATCAACAACAGTTTAAATCCCAGTGTTTTCAGGACAAGAAATATGGCTGATCAGCCATTTGGGTGTAAATATGTAGCTGCTCTGCTTTTTCACACACACGCACACAAACAAGGACAACTACAGAATCAGTAGCAAATTCAGCATGTACAGTTGGACATAATTTGGTGTGTAAGGCTTTCACTGTTCTTTTTCTGTCTGTTCATTGGCGAATTAATAATTTTCCTTAAATTCACCAGACCCAGTGAAAGTCATACCCCTACATGGCATTGTTAAGCTCAAAATTACCACAGATGTTAAAAAATTATTGAAAGATAACCAGTTAAAAAATTATTGAAAGATAACCAGCTCTCTATGAATGAAGTTTGTTAATACGTAGAATTTTCTTATAACCAAAAATAAATCAAAATCAATAAATAGATAAAAACACTAAACTAAAATGCACAGGAAGTTTTCAATACCAACCTTTGTGTAGTTGAGTGTGATGCATCAGAGGGGGGTTTACTTGTTCTTTCGTGAATGCTGGCTTCGTACTTTCTGTAAATGCACACAAAACATTTTGGGCCATTTTAGATTCATTTCCCACAAAGACACTGGTTTTCATCTTCCCATGTGGATTTTAGATTCATTTCCACACAGATACTGGTTTTCATCTTCCCATGTGGATTTTAGATTCATTTCCACACAGATACTGGTTTTCATCTTCCCATTGTGGATTTTAGATTCATTTCCACACAGATACTGGTTTTCATCTTCCCATGTGGATTTTAGATTCATTTCCACACAGATATTGGTTTTCATCTTCCCATGGTGGATTTTAGATTCACTTGCACTCTGCAAATTTTAGAATTATTTCCACAAGACAGATTCCAGATTAATTCTGCTTTCTAGATGTAAGTTTCATCTCAACACAAGCACTCAGAGGTATGAATATCCACACAAGCACTCAGAGGTACGAATGTACAAAAAAAGCAGCATGCCATTCTCCAATGCTGTGTACAAATGTTCTGGGTGAAGAAACACACAGAAACACACACACACACACACACACACACACACACACACACACACACACACTCCTGAAAACATACACACACAATTTTCTTTCAGACATCTACTCGTGCGTCGTCTCAGAGGCAACATTCACAAGTTGTTCATTCCACCTCCTCTATATACAGCCAAAACCTGGTTTGTCCCTTCAAAGCCCAGTACTGCTCTTCACCGGATGCCATCTACTTCAGGATGTTGCACAACAACCTCCCAAGACAAGGCAATGCACTTTGGCTCCGTCACTCCGGTGTTGTTCAGCTGTTATCTGTTAGGATCCAGCATATACCCCACACCACCTACTGAACATCCTTCTAACGACAATCGTTTCATCACTCAACCAGTGTGCGTGAGGGTCTCCCTCCAGTGTGTGCCACCACTTGCGTTCTTGGGGAATCAGCCAGTATCGATGACTTTGTGACTCAAGAAGCATGGACAGGATTAATCTACACAGTGAGGTATCCATGAAGAAACAGGACACACAAATGGACATTCAAAGTGTGCGAATGTCACACAAATATGCATCCCATAGTACACGTCTTACTCACTCACAGATACACACATGTATAAATCACTGGATACATGTGCCACCATTCAACACACACACAGACCTTGATGCAATAATTCTTACCCCTCTCTATTTAACACAGCTACCTCCATGTTCTCAATCTATATCCATCCTTAAACAATCAAAAAAAAAAATTCATATTTTTTTTTTAATTCAATCCCTACGCTGTTACAAAAAAGAAAAACATCCATAAACACAAACATACAAAATGAAACACACACACACACAGAGTCAAATTTAAGCTCACTGAAATTGGTGACAAACGGAGGCTTTTGATTGGCCGGTGCTGGTCCAGACTCTCTGCTCATGACTTCCTTTTGCCCAGTCGCTGTTCAGTTTCTGAAGCAAAGATGTACACTACTATAAAGACCTTTGGGACTGCAGAGACTCCTGCCAACATTGGCACCAACATTTTATGGGTCTGCCCTTTGGCCCCAGTCCATCTTTCCCTTGCATTTCATAAAACGAGTTAAGCTGTTTTTGCGTAATCCCAGTAACAGGGAGTAAAAAAAAAACATAACTGACAAAGAAGAGAACAAAACCTCACTGGTAGAGCAAAATGTGGAATAATTTAACTTTGAAAGCCAATAGGGATTCAAGGAACTAAGGTAGACCATTAAGAAAAATCTAAAAAGATTTATGTATTCAACCTAATATTAAAGCAAAGAGAAAACAATTAGACCTGCGCATCTAAACTATTCTGCTGCCGTATTTGTTGTTATGTATTGGGAGTACTTTCAAGGAAAAACTTGCATATTTTGAAAACTTTTATAGCCTTGAACATTTCTTCTTCACTGAAGTCCTTTCTCAGAAAATGATCGGCATTTCACCATGATCAGAATCACCTGTCAGTGAATTACGATGTTGAAACAATTCTCACTGATCTTATCTTGTAATGCTAAAAACATGCCAGTCTCTCTTTCATTTGAACAAAGAACTCAAGAAAAGATTTACATCACACTTTACTAGTACACCCATACACTTCTGGGTGTATACTTTACACCAAAAGCGTTTGGGTGTGCACGTCAGGAAAATTTATCCTCAACGTACAAGTCTCCAACAAGTAATGAATACTGTTAAATACTGTAAGTCAGGGACAGACCTCTGGTCAAGGGTCACATTCAGTTGGGAGCAGGTGGTAGCATGTTCAAAAGGGGTCACATTCAGTTGGGAGCAGGTGGTTGCATGATCAAACCTTTCACACGATCAAATCCTAACAGCTTGAAAACCTTCTCTGTCCATTCCAATTTTCCACCTACCTCAACCTGATCAACCATGGCCATGACATCCGCCTCGATCGGAGACAACTGCGTAGACTTCTGGCTGCTCTCCCTTGCCTTCTTGTCCAGCGGGGCACCAGCGCTGAGCAGCGTGACCTGCCGCACAAGCTCGGACAGGTCGGCAAAGTGGGAGGGAAGGCCAGTCTGGAGATCCTGCTGCGGAAGCTGGGCAACAAAGTTCTGCAGCAGCTTGACGGCCCCTTTGTTGATCATCATCAGACGCTGTGAGGCCTGGCTCTGCACATCCATTGGATTTGTCTTTCCTTCTTTCTTTGTTAACTTACACTTTTGTCCTTTGCTTACCATCAGTTGATCATCAAGAGTTACCCTACTTGTTTGTTATTTGGTGTTCACTGTTCCCTGCCCCATTTAAGATTTCCGTTCATTGCAATCAAATCAAGGTTACCTGTATTTGTAACTGTTTGTGCATGCACTTATCTGACTGTCCTCAAGATAGAAAGGGCTGTGCCAGTCTTCAATCAATGTTAATTTGTGTTTGTTCCTTTCTCCAGTTGTTGTCGTGCAGATGTATCTGATACAGTGTATACAGTCAAGCTTGGAACATCCTTTTTTGTCGATGTTTCCTTCTTTGTTCCGTGTGCTCTGTGCTGTCATATCTGCTCTAAGGCGATTTGATGCCAAGGGCAGCATTCGTTTGGAGTTACAGTCGTGTATTTATTTCATCATAAAAGCAAGAGTTACCCTACTTGTTTGTTATTTACTGACTGTATTCTGTTTCAGCAGTCCTTTGCTTTGAATATTGATCTATTTCATTTCACATGTCTGTCTTCCCTTGCTTACTACCCATCTGCCCTGTTACACCACTTCCTTTTCTGCAGTATCTATTTGTCCTGTGCTCAAAATGTGTTTGGTAAATTTTCCTTTCTTTTTTTCCCCTTGTATCATGAGAGACTGAAAAAAGACAACACTAATAGTCAGCCTGTCTGTGGATGATTTAGAGAATTTTGTGATTCTGATGATGACAACTCTAATGTAAATACAGATGATATGAGTATGACTGAAGTTAACCTAGACATGCATGATAGCCATAGTGACAATGCGGCAAGACAACACGGATGTGCTAGCTCCTCATGGCATAGCCGAGTGACTGCAAAGGTCGATTACAAACCCCACCAACCCACTGAGACTCATGTGCATCAAAACTATCCACTATAAGATTTTCATGCAAAATTTGATTCAATTATAATTTGAAGTTGTCGATCAGAGAGAAGTGAAAAGGGGTGGGGGGAAACATTTGGGGTAGACAAAAAAAAAAAAAAAAAATCTGGCATGGTATGGAAATCCTGAGGATAACTATTAGGTGTTTAAAGTTAACTGAGCTTCAATGGTGATGGAATCGTTTTATCAGTCGGTTGGCTGGTTTCACTATGTTTCACTGAACCCCATTTTCTCTAACCTACCAATTTCACCGATTGCTTTGCACTTGTGAACAGTTTCTTCATCATCCATGGGCTCATCACTGAATCACAAGAGTGCTTTTGATACACACTTTCCTTTTCTTTTTTTTGTTACACTCCTGGTGCTCAGATTCAACAAGAGAGAGGCCCAACTGTTTACATGCAATCAGCACCCAAGCCTCAAGACCCAGTGGTGATACGCTCTGTTCTTTCAGTGTTCTTTGTTACAGCTGGAATCTTGTCTGGTGCCAAGTTAGTTTTGTTTGATTGTTTTTTCTAGCAGTCATCAGACAGAGGTCTCACTGTTGTGTTGTTTCTAGCAGTAGTCAGACAGAGGTCTCACTGTTGTTATTTCTCTAGCAGTCATCAGACAGAGGTCTCACTGTTGTTGTTTCTCTAGCAGTCATCAGACAGAGGTCTCACTGTTGTTTTACTAGCAGTCATCAGACAGAGGTCTCACTGTTGTTGTTTCTCTAGCAGTCATCAGACAGAGGTCTCACTGTTGTTGTTTCTCTAGCAGTCATCAGACAGAGGTCTCACTGTTGTTGTTTCTCTAGCAGTCATCACACAGAGGTCTCACTGTTGTTTTACTAGCAGTCATCAGGCAGAGGTCTCACTGTTGTTGTTTTTCTAGCAGTCATCAGATACAGGTTTGACTGCTGTTTTGTATTTCTAGCAGTCATCAAAGGTCAGACTGTTACCTTCTTGGTGGCACGGCTCTCCCTGGGCAATTTCACTGCCTGTCGTTCCATCTCCTTCACCTGTTGCTGCAGGTTGTAGATGGTGCGCAGAGCCCGATGCGCCTGTTCGCTGGCCCGCACCTGCCGACGGTCCTTCCCCTCCTCCTCCATCAGTCGCAAGGCATTCTGGGCAGCTCCGGCTGCCTGACCGCGACGCAGGAAGTCAGTGCTGTGCTCTGTGTGTGGGGAGTGTGGAAAAATACAGTCAGGTTATCCTGTTGTTGTTTTTTTGTCTTTTACGTGTATGGGTTTTTTTTTCTCTCCATGTTCTTCTCTCAGTGTAGTTTCTACGTGTGTGTGTGTGTGTGTGTGTGTGTGTGTGTGTGTGTGTGTGTGTGTGTGTGTGTGTGTGTGTGTGTGTGTGTGTGTGTGTGTGTGTGTGTGTGTGTGTGTGTGTGTGTGTGAGTGTGTGTGTGTGTGCGTGCACTGTGTGTATGTGCACATGTGTGAGACAGTACGAATGACAAAAAAGGTTTGATTAGGAACAGTATAAGCTGAAAGGAGAGACAGATTAGGACTACAATAAGATGAGAGAGACAGACAGACAGACAGACAGACAGAGAGAGACAGAGAGAGAGAGAGAGAGAGAGAGAGAGAGAGAGAGAGAGTTGATTAGGACTAGTATAAGCTGAATGAAATGAGATACTAGGACTAGTATAAGCTGAATGGAGCAAGATATTAGGACTAGTAAAAGGTGAAAAAAGAGAGAGTGAGAGACAGAGACAGAGAGATCTACAAAAACATGCCCTTAGAAACCCATCCATTAAATCACTGAAACTCAAATTGCAGTTTAAAGCTTCTCATTTAAACCTACAGCACACTCAATAACTTTGGGGGTGCTGTGTTAAGAATCCATAGATATCCTGCTAACGTTTGATTTGACCCAAGACCCCCCCCCCCCCCCCCCCCCCCCCCCCACCCCCACCCGAACACAGAGTGCCAACAACACACCCATGAAGACTGGTGCTGGAACCAAGTTCTACATTAATTTAACCAAACACTGTACAGTAAATGGGCTGATTCCCACACAGACTTTAGATTTATTCATGAAAAAAGTTTCTTCACAGAACCGACTTCCAGCGTGGTCATGCTGACTTGAAAACCAGAGGGTAATGTACCTCTAGCACAGATTTCAGGGTTATGTACTTAACGCAAATAAGCTTTTTACCTTTTTCCAAACGCTGGACAATTTCATTCTCTGATGAGAGTGATTTTGCAACAAGTTCAAAGGGAGTGCATTCTCAGGATATAGGACACAGTCATTAGATGCAAAGCAGCTGAGGCCTAGCTGTTTTCATCCAGCAAGTGTTTGTGTTCTTTAGTGATTGTTCTGTAGCTTGCAGCAAAAGAAAAAAAAAAAAAAGAAAATCAAGTCTTGCAAGTTTTGTGGAGCTGATGAAAATCAGTTCAAACTGCATAACACACTTTCCACAGCCTAGAATCAGTATACCATGAGACCTCTGAGAAATAATACATATTCTTGCCTTTTTCATCCTTTTTTTCTCTCTCTCTGACTGTACAGCTTCAAAGGGTTCTTACTACAGCCTTCATTTCCATGTGAAATAAAATACAGGACTGATGTCTGTCTACACACTATGGCAGTCAGACCCCTGGCTCTTACCACACCCTTCATTTCAATGTGATACAAAACACTGGACTGATGCCTGTATACACACTATAGCAGTCAGACCCCTGGCTGTTACCACACCTTTCATTTCAATGTGATATAAAACACTGGACTGATGCCTGTATACACACTATAGCAGTTCAACCCCTGGCTCTTACCACACCCTTCATTTCAATGTGATATAAAACACTGGACTGATGCCTGTATACACACTATAGCAGTCTGACCCCTGGCTCCCTCTCCAGCCACTCACCAGACAGGGCCAGTTACTCACCAGACAGTGCCCGCTTCTGGACAGACTCGATCTGCTGCAGACACAGCTCCATCTCCAGCTGAAGCTTCTCAATGTCATCAGCAGGGACATGGGCCACTCGCGTCAGGCTGGGCGTGTCACGTGTCGGTGGGCTGTCGGATCGCGCCTTTTCTGTGAAGGAAAACAGTAACAACTGTTACAATCAGCTGGACACCAGCACCGGACAGTGAACTTCAGACTGAGAGAGCTTGATTGTCTGACCTCTCTCAGTGTCAGTGAAGTGGACAAAGAGCTATCTTTTAAGCACCACTGTACCTGTGTCTAGGTGTGGCTAGTTTGAAAGGAATAACTTTGCGTATCGATAGTAACACACTGACTGCACGTCTGATGACTAAAACATACTGCTGCGTTACTGAAAAACAAAACATGATAAACACACTAAACAGAGTGCAAAATACTTACAGTTATTTAATATACTACGAAAACCAAGTGAATTTTCAACAAATATGTCTTCTTCAGACATCACACCCAACACCAATTAAATGCATACCATAATATTCGCCAGATTGCAGTCAGTATGAAAGTGTGCGCACATAGTTTAACAGCTTCTTCTATCTTTTTTCACACTATCACTAAGTGATGCACAATGGATGCAGCAGGTGACAGCACAAATGTTCCTGAACCAGGAAGATCAATTAGTTAGGATGCCTTTGCACATAGAAAACAATAGGGCACTTTGGCTTTATGTGATGAACGCTATCAAAGTCCTGTGGTACGGTCCAAGAATTTCATAATTAATACACCACCCACATTAAAGTTTAAATTGTTCTTCCCGAGCTGTGTGTCAGTGCATGTGTCTGTGCATACATGAAATGAAAACTGATATCACTTTTTAATGTTACATTTATGAATGTCATCCTAGGCAGGAACATCTGAATGCTGAACACATTCAAACAGTCAAAGAATGCATCACAGATTGTAATTTTGTAAGGAAATGAAAATACATTTTGAATAAACCAAAAAGAATGATAACATTCATTTCGATGGATCACTCACTGAATAAGATTAGAGCAGTCTATCAACTGTTGAAACTAACAAGTGCGGGTACTGGGCATCATTTTTATTTATCTCTGACTGGCTGTAGCCTAAACGTAACCTGTGCATTGTGCCAGACAGAACATAAAGCAGCAGCATTGTTTCCCTTGTGCATTGATTAATGGAGAAAACCAAACAGTTTTGAGCAAAGCTAGAATATACACAATCAGTTTCTTATTCACCATGCAAACACTGAAAAGGGCTATTTTGCCATATGGTATTGACTGATTCGGTGTGAAATATCACATGCTTTGCAATATGTAAATCTATAGGTCACTTGCCTGCCTGAGTAAAGTTCAATTCAAAGACTGACGTCACATGGGAAACACGACAGGACATTTTGAATTTGAATCAGACTATGTCCAGAGACTGACTCCTTGATGCATCACTGAACAGTTTTCAGAAACACCGATTTGTCTTATTTTACCTGGAGAGAGCTTTGTGTTGAGAAAGGCTTGCCGGGGTGGGGAGGAGGGTGGTGTCTGGGAACCAGCACTGCGAGGCTTTCTGTTCTTGTCATGTTCCTTGACACCCATCCTTCTCCCTTTGCTGGCTGCCTGGCTCGCAGTTTCTTTTGAACGCGGCTTCTGTGGCTCCCCACTGCTTTGTACCATGGATTAGTCTCTGTGGTCTTCTTGCTGCTGGTGACAGGCTTCTCTGTCTGCTCTGTTCCTGCTGGCTTTTCATCTGTAGTTTCTGGTTTTTCAAATCCCGCTGCGCCATCTGTACAGCTGCCGCCATTCTGTCCTGGGAAAGTGCTGAGAACTGAAAGCCACTTGCCGCGGGATTATCTCTCTGTCCTGCTGCTGGTCACTGTTGTCCCGGTTGGCCAGCTGAACCATGGGGAACCCTGGTTAGGGGGCGGGGCAAAGGTGCGTTCAATGGTGATGGGGCGGGGCCGGTGGAAATGGGTGGTCATGTTGTAGGTTGTTAGGGGGACGTTCATGTTGAATTGTAGCTGGTTCTGAAACATCACTTCGTGGGGCACTGCCATCTTCTCACCTGCAATCACATGTAGTAATAATATATGCCACACCTTGTTTATGTAGCCAATTGATTTTTGTAACATGCTGGCATCAAAACGGCTGTAAGCATGATCCTGCAAGTAAATATATGTGATCTTAGGTACCTGACTTTAGTCAGATGCTAACTCAGGCACAAGGGTCCCGAGCCTGAACACTCAAATAAAAGTAATTAGCCTTCATAAATTAGAGTCAACCACTCAGTGGTCTATTGATCTTGAGTGTTTTAGAAAAGACCATTCCTGTGCTATGCCATTTTAGTTAGGCAAACGCACAACCAGCCAGTCGGCTGATCCACATGCTCCTGCTGAGACTGAACATGTGTTTCACATTTTCTTAAACAGACAGCCCTTGTAATCCTTTCCCACAAAATTTAAGGAACCTTGAGGATAAGAGAAGGGTCTAAAGACAGTGCAACATTTCATCTGGTTGACCATTCTGCTGCCTACTCTGCTGGCTGCTGTACAAAGTGAGCAAAACAGTCTTTCATCACTCCACCTACACCATTAATATTCTTCTGACCAACGATCACAACATTTTATTTCTTTCTCTTTTTTTCTCCAAACTTCTTCTGAAGTTGGACGAAGGGCAACTAAATACGGCATCAAGACTTCAGATTGTGCATGTTCTTGAAACTGGACTTGATTCTGCTGCAAAAAGTTGCTGTTTAATTTTGCAAGTTTGTCTCAGTATTCTAAACAAGTAAAAGTTCACTTTGACTTCCAGCTTGCAAGTATTTCTGACCAAGTCGACTATCAGGTTAAAGACATTGTGCGGTTGTTTTTTTCATCGAATGATGACTTTAATGCAATGGTTGACTATGTCAAAAAACACACTCACAAGCTCAACATCTAATTGTAACAATGTTATTTTATACCTCTATCAAATATAGACTGGCGCTTATGGCAAAGGGAAACTACTCTTCTATCCTTTTTTTTAAGGAAGAATGAAAAAGCAAATTTTGCTAACATGATGGAGCTAAATGCTGCTTGGTAACAGCTGTTTTTTCACTTTTGACAACATTTGTGATGCAATCTGAGAAAACTGAGAACAGTTTTGTGCAAGACAAGAAAAATGGAAGCAGCTGGAGGGCAGAAAGCATGCTCATGGTACATTCTGTACATACAGGGTGTCTCTACTATGCCTTACTTTCATCAACGGGTAGATGAGCTACAACAATACAATCACAGACCCCCTCCATTACTCTCTAACACAGTTTGGGTTTTGATTAACATCCTCAAAGTCAGAGACTATTGCAGGACCATCATTGACTCTCTCACTGATGAGCTCTACACCAAGACTGCCTCAATGCCTGTCACTCTCTCACTGATGAGCTCAGCACAAAGGCTGCCTCAGCACCTGTCAGTCTCTCACTCATGCCTCCAAACCACTATTATACTCGTCTCTCTTCTCTCCTCCTCCCTCCTCTCCCTTTTTCAGTTTTTGGCTCTCTCTGCTTCTTTCATTCCTGTGGTCAGGTCTTCAAAAGCTGAATGTTTGAGAAGTTACATTTGTAACTTTCCTGTCAACACCCAACAACTTAACCTATCCTTCAACTGCCAAGTCTTGCTACCAACCCTCTCACCCCTTTCCCCAAACACCTTGATCCCCCACCCCCCATTTCTCTCTCTCTAATGGTACACTGACTCTGTGCTACTGATCTCCTCCAATTCCCTCCCTCTGATCCTCAGTATAATCTTTGGCAGTGCTGTTGAGAGAGACAGACCGAGAGAGACAGAAGAGGGAAGACGGGATAGAAAGCAATGAAGGAGATTCATGAAACCAGCAAAGCCAGGTTAAAATGTTTGCTTCATAACAGGAGTAAACATTACTCTTGATTATATTAAACTATTATCCAGCTTTGATTTAATCTGGAAAAATCATTAATGAAAAAATAAGTTTGTCTACACTCATTGTTCTAGACAACAAAACTACATCTAGCTAACCAAAGCATGTATCATGCCACAAACCTTAAATTCAACTGCTTAAATTACATAATTTTTCTTTCTATCATACAAATAAAACAGCATACTAGCACCTGATCACTCTACCAATGCCCTTCTCTCAAACGCATGTAAACACACACACACACACACACACACACACACACCACACACCACACACACAGTCACATACATGTCTGATCACAACCTCTTGACCCATCTACACAAATAAAACTACATGAAAAGAGGATTAATGAATTTACAGTTGTTGTTTGTGTCTGTCTGTAAGTAAACCCATGTACAAAAAGGAAGAAAATGTGCATGTGTGCATGCATGCTCACACCCCCACACATGTGTGTATGCTGCACATGTAAGTCTATCATTGTACATTTTACACAGCATCTGTGTGTGTGTGTGTGTGTGTGTGTGTGTGTGTGTGTGTGTGTGTGTGTGTGTTAATGTGTGTATGCAAGTGCATATGTTTGTGTTCATATCAATCAAGAGAACAGGTAGTGCAATACCTCAGCTTGTAATGTTATTGTTAATGTATACACATATAGGAATAAGACAGTTTGTAGGTATACATGCATGTACACATGTGTGACTGTCACTGTGTACATGTATGCTGAGAGAAGGTGAAATTCTAAAAATATAAAATTTCTGCTAGCCATTAAAATTTAGCAGAATATTCTTCATTAATTCTAGGAATTTAATTCCATCCTCCCCTGCACCTTTGACCACAGACTTTTGACTTCAAAATGGAAAGAGAGAAAAAAAATTATTTCTACCATGCAGATTCATGTAAAATAAATTATTTTAAAACTAACCCTTTTTTGAAAAATGTTTTTCTTCCCTTTCAGCTGCTGCCAGTGCTGCAACTGGTCTTTGCATAATTAGAAACACACACACACACACACACACACACACACACACCTTTACAGTGTAGGTGATGATTATTCCACATTTTCTGCAGCTGGGTCTGTGTAATATGATCACTTGACAACAACAACAACAAAATTTTAATCCAAGAGCTAAACGACAAAACAGTATACTTTCAAAAAAAAGTTCTTCAGAAAACACGTGGCAAACCTGGAGACCAAGCTGGAGTTCCATTTTTAAAGTTCTAAAACTGGGGTCCAGGATTTTCTGCTTTCTGGTATTGTAATAACCAAATAAAGCATGCAAAAGTTCTTGGTGTTCAGCTAACTGGGAGACATTTTACGAAACGCGAAAGTAGCAGTCTTTCCATGAATCTTATCATGTCAATGGGTTTTGACCAGAGGCCACTAAACCTCAGTCTGGGGTCCAGGACTGAAAACTAAAAAAAAATCAATATACTCATAAACCAAACTTGGAACCGAAGTTCCGAAGTTAGAATCAAGCCCGAACTTGTTTGTAAGCGTTCTCCCAGGAAAATAATGCAAGCAAAATTACACTGATACTTTT
>JADBJO010000031.1:1207500-1210000 GCA_016801955.1 Conus betulinus | reverse complement strand
AATCGTTTCATGCAGACAATGATCAATCGATTCTCTCTCTCTCTCTCTCTCTCTCTCTCTCTCTCTCTCTCTCTCTCTGTGTGTGTGTGTGTGTGTGTGTGTGTGTGTGTGTGTGTGTGTGTGTGTGTGTGTGTGTGTGTGTGTGTGTGTGTGTGTGTGTGTAACCGCCATGACAAAATCATTATCAGAGTGGTCGCAAACTAATGGATTGTACATCGGCAATGTAAATCTGTGAGACAAAACTCATTATATGAGGCAAACACATTATTACACAACACAGGCAAACAAAGGCATGTTTTTGATTATACAGAATCCAGGCTTTCAGATGTTGCTCTTGACAATTAGTAATGATATCATTTCTGGTTACAACGTGATTTGCACAAACGCCATATTGTGCAGGCGTATGTGTATTCATATTTACAGAAACAAAGCGTGAATGGTAGTCCCCTGTGAGAGGGAACAGCACATAGTAGTTTATAGCACTGGCCTCAACGTCAGCGCCAAGTAGACTAGCCTGTACCCATCGTCAACACAGCGCAGGCCTCCAAGGGTGGTACAGGACTGCTCTAAAGGCAGGTGAAGACAGTGCTTCTCTGGGTCCTCCCCAGCACCTCCGGGTGTTTCTTTTTCTTATCTCTTGAGTTCCCGTAACAGCAACGGACACATGGATAAAGACTTGGACTGTAGAGTGGCCACATTCAATCACCTTGGCAGGATCTGGACATGAAGGAAACCCTCACCCAAGACAAACAAACATGTGATTCTTTAAACAGCACTGTACCCGCTACCCTCTTAGACTGCCATGAAACCAAGTACACGAAAACGAACTAAGGGATGCAACACGACACCTTCGATTGCAAATACACACGAAAAATCGAGGGAATCAGATGGGGTGACTTCATTACAACCGAGGAACTCAGAACTCGAGCCAAACGACAGTCAGTGTCCTCAATCCTATGCAAGCGTCGTCGTCCTGGCGAACTGGGACACGTCGGAAGCCTTCCCACCTAACAGACTTGCCGACCGAGTCCATCGGTGGATTCCTCGGGGGACAGAGGCAAAAGGGACATCAAAAGATGAATTGGCACCAGACAATCGACAGGGACCTTTAGATGGTGAAGAGGTGATAAAGCCACGCATTGAGGGGAGAGGTGGGGGGCTGGGGTGGGGGCGGGGGTATTTGACTGAATCCGCGGAAGCGCCTACACTGCCTCAAGTGTCGCACGTCATAGAAGCATCTAAGTCGGAGTAAATTTTGAAAAGAAAGGTTATTAGACCCGCAAGACAATACAGACAAACAGATTACAGGACAAAAGCATGCTTTGAAACTACGTCGAAGTAAGTAAGTTTACACCCATGAAACATCGAGAACCCACCTTGTCCATTTTATCATCATACTTACATAGCGCCCCCCTCCTCGGTTGGAGACCAAGCTCCAAACTGCTTACAATCCACGCTCACGTCTACACAACACGCTGTCTACTGGAGCTGAATTGACGGAAAAGCTGCCTGTCGGCGCGAATCCTTGATTTTCCCGTTTTTTCAGTCGATATCGGTCACTCACGCCTTCGCTGATTCTTTACATTTTTACGGAGGGTGCAGCTTTATGTGTGTGTACGTGTCAACTGTACCAGCAGTCAAACTTCTCTTCCGAAAGGTGATGATGGGATCTTATGTAAGCAGGAGATCTTGTGTGTGGGTTCATTCTCAGAACCTCAGTTTACATTCTCATTCGAACGAGTTTTAGGAAGATGAAGTCAGATCCCATGATAATTATGAGGAAAAATTCCCCTGTGCCAAAAGGGCCCGGCGGCTATTCAAACCCCGAACTTCAGGATCACAATGATCATGAGTCTTGCATTCGACAAACTTGACTATTCCGGACACTTTTTTTTTCATGGAAGCAGTTAAGATGAAAATTAGGTTTAAAAGAATGTAAATGCTTATATGGTATCAAACCTTTGTTGTGCTCTGAAATTTAAAGATGCTGGAATCTGTTTTAATTGTGTCGATGCTTCTTTTTCTTCGTTGTTAATGTGTCACTTTATAAGTATCTCCTTTCCGAAGTGGCTGTGGCCTAAACTGAATACCCCCCTCTCTCTCTCTCTCTCTCTCTCTCTCTCTCTCTCTTCTCTGTCTCTCTCTCTCTCTCTCTCTCTCTCTCTCTCTCTCTCTCTCTCTCTCTCTGAATAAATAAGTCGTATTGGAACAGGCGAGCCTATCAAAGAAAAAAAAAAAAGAAAGAAAGAAAGAAAAAGAAGGGGGAAGGGGAGGTGGAAGGGAGGAATAGGGGTTGAAATGGGTAAGTGAAAGGGTGTGTGTCAATCTCACAATAGAGTGATTTCCAACTTTTCGTTTTCATAAAGATAGAATCCAGACGGATTAGCTTGAACCTTTTGAAAGTACGAAGGAAAATGGTAAAGGTATGTGAGGGAAGGAAAGAGTGGAGAGGGGGAGGGACTGGGCGATGGTGGGGGAGGGGGGGGGGGGGGGGGGGGGG
>JADBJO010000031.1:1197500-1202500 GCA_016801955.1 Conus betulinus | reverse complement strand
CACACACACACACACACACACACGCATACACACACACACCACTACCACCACCACCACCATCATCACTATTTTTAGTTGTAGATGTAAGTGGAAAAGTGTTTCAAAGTGTTACGATAGATTTTACATGCAGACCACAGGAAAAGAGACAGAAAGCACAGCAAACCTACACACACACACACACACACACACACACACACAAACCAAAAATAAACCCACGAAAGCTTGTCAAAACTGAACAAACAAACAAAAAAGTTTTAAAAAATTTAAAAAAAATTGAAAATCCGCGGCCATGCCTATGCCCACGCTAGGAGCTCGCATGATGGTTGGAGAGTTCATCTGTGACATTGTGATCTTTCTGTACAAAATCGGCGAGGCCCTTCTCGATGCTTCGATCCGACCTTACATTTCTGTCGCCGTCTGCACTGACATGCTGTGCGACAGTTTCGGGCAAGAGGACGACGACGACGGCGGCGGCGGCGACGACGACCGCATGACGGGGTTGTTGTTCGTGAAAGATCATTACCGACTTCGTGTCCGTGGTGGCGCCTCTTTTCAACATGGCGACGGCAACTTAAGTGTCGTCTGCTCCGAGATGCAGCTTTTACAGGACGAGGTATGCGAGCTGAGTTAATGAATGGATGGATGAGTCTGTTGTTGTTATTTGGTGGGGTTTGTTTTGTGTAGTGTGTGTACATCCTGAGTCTAGATTTTTGTCGGAATTCACGGTAATACGTTCTTGTGGGCTAAGTAAGCCTGTTCAACAAACCAGTCTTGATTGCAATGTCTCTTTCCTTCCGGTCTTTCAAATTACTGTAGGCATAACTGTAAAATCGTCACATCGTAAAATTGTCTCAGCAATATTTTCAGGTCAGCTGTGTAGGCTATATCCTTTAATTCCATGTATTTCGTTTTAAATGTATATGTGCTTTTCTATGTCTGGTATTCCTGTTTGTCCGTTTTCGATGTTATCCACATTATATTTTTTTAATCCCGACTTTTTATTTTACACATTTTTTGCACTTGTGTTCCTTCTTTGTGTGGAAGGTCTGATGATTGTAATCACAGAAAAATCTGCTTAAAAGAGGATTTCAGTGCTGCAGTCCAGCCCAGTCGTGTACACATTCGTTGAGACCAGATCTTGAACAGATACTAAGCCTCAGCTAGTCTAGTTCGGCTAGTTTTGACTGGTCGTTTGAAAACCTAACATCTGTGCCATATTAGTTAACTTTGGGGGAATTCCATTCCTTATTTCTGTTCTTCTAAATGCTTCTTTACTACTTCGTAACTAAACGCTTTTCTCCATAGTTTAGTTTCATGCCTGAAATTTCTTCGAATTCGGATAGAATTCAAAACAGTTTTTCATCTGATTCTTTACCGCCCCCCCCCCCCCCCCCCCCCCCCCCCCCGTCCCCAATCCCGATTATAAACGTAGTGTCTTCTGTATAGTGAATAATTTGTAACTGTTTATCTAGTCTATTGATACCTTTTTGTATGACTGTCTTTTCGAATCCTGCAAGCTAGAATTTCTGAACGCAGAAACAGTACACAATTATGGCAAAATTGGGTCCCCACCCCCACTTTCGCACCCACCCACCCCATCCCCTGTTGCCAGCACTCTACATTTCCAAACTTTTAGAGACTTTTTCGTTCAGTATAATAACATGTAATAGTGTCTTCTTATAAAAGGGGTCAAATCCAGTGGAACAATTTCTTTCCTAAGTCAGAGTGCTTTCAGAGGGTTCTCAACATATTTCCACTTGATCGAACCAAACACGTTTTCACAATCTACTTAACGTTAGCAAGGCTAAAAGCGAAGTGATTTCCAGGTGAAGCATTATATCATACAGAAGTCGTATACTGTTTCCAGTGTGTCTACCCGGAAGGAATCCTGTTGAGTCTTTGTTTATTTGCTTAGAAACCTAAAAATGCCTTTTGTTAAAATCTTGCTTTGTCTTCTTTCAGAAAACATGTGATTTTCCTTTTATCACTGACCTAGTACTAGACTTCTCACCACTGACAAAACGTTCATTCAACGATCTTTTTACGTGACTTCTCACCACTGACAAAACGTTCACTCAACGATCTATTTACAGTGACTTCTCACCACTTGACGAAACGTTCATTTAACGATATATTTACAGTGACTTCTCACCACTGACAAAACCTTCATTCAACGATCTAATTACAAAGTCTCCAACCTCTTTTGTTTTCTAATATAGAAGTTAAACATAATCCCATTTGTCCCAGGGCTTTTATTGATGTGCATTTCTTTCACAGCTGTTGTAGTTTCTTCTGATTATTTTAGTAAACATGCATTCAGTCGTGGTAGGTTGGGAACTATATCCAGGGCTCGAATGACTCACCGTGCTGTTGTTTGTGACAAGTAAATCTTACGGCGGGACAAGCGGAGATCCTCCCTCCACTTGTCATCGGACAACCAATTTTTGAAAGTAGGGCTGAGAAGTAAGCTTCAGTATAACTCGATCGCGCTTTTCACTTTCACGCTTCTCTCTACTACCACCCCTCAAACACCCCCCACCCACCCGTCCCATTCGCATGGTCTGTGCAAAAAACGTGTCAGCAGCATATAGGACTTGTACTTGGTCTGCACGGAAAAATGATAATCTACGCCCTTTCTTTTTTTTTTTGACTGTTTATGACAGGACGTGGAGTTGTTTCAGGTGTTCGCGACTGATGAAGAGGGAGAGATAGAGAAAAGGGCCCAGAAAACATGACAGAGATTCTGTAATGTTAGTTCAGTCCAGGAATGTGCAAATGGTGGCGACACGACAATTCCTTTCCTTTTATACATGTTCAAAGACAATGAGAAAGAATACCCTTGCAAACAAATACATCGTTTTACGTATATTTCTCCTAGGCTTTGATCACACAGGAGCAGAATACGCTGTCACTGAATTATGTTCGTTGTCACTGTACTGGCAATGGTTAGGCCTACTTTCATTAATTGTCGTTTTATTTACGGAGGGCAAGTAGACTTGGGGGGGGGGGGGGGGGGGGGGCGGGGGGGGGCGAGTAGATTTCTGTTATCAACTTGTCCCCAGACAAACTGAAAATTACCTGGGATTACCTAGCCTTGATATCTGGTCATATTTGTCATGTTTCGTTCTTTATACAACGTGTCGATATCAGCGTGACTGCTTTCAACTTTTGGTCAGCTTTTGATAGTTACCCCATGACCTTCAACTAGTTTTAGAATCTGTTTACTCGCAACTCATCTTTTCTTCATATTGCAGAAACACTTAAGTCCTTTTTCTTCCTTGAAGCCCAATTCGCTTTCAGTCTTAGGACAACCCCCTCTTTTCATTTATCTGTTTCTTTGTTTTGTGTTTTTGGTCTTGTAAAAATTCATCTTTCTTTTATACTGTTTCTCTATTATTTCTACTCGTGACTCTTTCCTTTTCTGACTTATGTGGGGTTTTTTTTTTTTCACTTAAAAAAAAAAATGAAACCTAAAGTTTCTGCTCTCTTTTCCATTCCATTCTTACTTCTTATCAAAAGAACTGAACCTTGCTGATTACTAGCTTTTAACTGATTTTCATTACTGGGTACCTTGTTTCAGTTTTCTCATGGACATGGTAATGCTGCCTACTGTTGCTATTAAACACCGTCAGAATTTTCTTTGTTTACATCGGCATATTTCCTTTTTTTTTGCATATGATGATGTGAACACCTAAAACGTTCATCTTTATCCTCTGCATTTAGTACTAAATTAATGGTGATTAGAGAATGGACACTTCTCAAACCCCAAACGATGTCCGCATGTTTAATATTTCGAACGAGAATTTCAGATGTGTGTGTGTGTGTGTGTGTGTGTGTGTGTGTGTGTGTGTGTGTGTGTGTGTGTGTGCGCGCGCGCGCGTGCGCGCGCGTGCGCGCGTGCGTGCGTGCGTGCGTGTGTGTGTGTGTGCGTGTGCGTGTGTGTGTATGTGTGTGTGTGCTCGCGCTCACGTGTGTGTGTGTGTGTGTGTGTGTGTGTGTGTGTGTGTGTGTGTGTGTGTGTGTGTGTGTGTCCGCGCGTGCACGTGCGCGCGCGCGCGCGTGTGTGTGTGTGTGTGTGTGTGTGTGAATCTATGCGGTTCTGTTGAAAGGGCGTTGTTCGTCTTTTCCAAGTGTACCAAGGAATATTCTGGATTTATCTCTCTCCACATATCGACCGTTTCCAGTTTGTCTGTCTTATCAAGACTGTCCCTGCGTGGTTTATATTACGTGTAGGTTTATGTTTACAGTAAAACTATCTTGGGGTTCACAACGAAATTCCAATCTCCGCCTATTATTATGTCAAAGACACGGGGTTTTTTTGTTTTTTTTATTTCATTTATTTAAAATCTCTACCCAAAATGCTGGATTATCCCTGTTTGGTCCAAAATGGTTCGTCAGTAGTATGTCTTTGGCCATTGTCTTTAAAACAAGATGTATCAAATTACCTTCACTATCCACCACAGGATCAGTAGTGTTGAAATCATATTAATTCGTTATTTTTTTGTGAAACAGCACCTTCTCTTCCATTCGAATTGTTTCAATAGAATACGGAGTCAAACGCACATTCCACCCCTTACCTGTCGTTCTATATTTATACCTCGCATATGTTTCTGACACCGTAAAAACCGAGTACTGATTTTGTCCTAAACCGTACGACATCCATTCTCTTGTGAAAATTTCTCAACCCCAAGCAGTTTAATAACGATATTTAGATGCCTACTATGGCAAAAGTTCGATATCATGAAATATATATATATAGGCCTGCATCGTGCACTGTCATTAAAATGAAATATTGCTTTTTTTTGTTTTGTTTTGTTTGTTTTTTTTTTTCGAAAGTGCCGTTCTTTCACTGAAGTGAATCTATAGAGAAAATGGATGAGGGACAAAAAGATACACACGTCCAAACAACAGCTGTAATCTATCACATCTGCCCAACAGCTGCTGACTAGTTCTGCCCGCGTGGCAAAGTTATCAGGCCCAAAACTGCGAGGAAATAAATA
>JADBJO010000031.1:1190000-1192500 GCA_016801955.1 Conus betulinus | reverse complement strand
CGATGTTCAGCGGCGGGTGGCCGGGGTGCTGGTGGTGTACCGGTTGCTGGTCAGTGTCCCCGCGGTCATCCTGGGCCTGTTCTGCGGGGCCTGGAGCGACACCAGGGGGAGCAAGTTGCCCATGATGGCGCCGTCCGTCGGCTCGTGCGCCGCGGTGTCCTGTATCTGCTCAGCGCGCACGCGCGCCACGCCAAGGTGGCGCTGCTGCTGGCAGGGGCGGTGATGCAGGGCGTCTTTTGGCAAGACGTCGATGATCACCATGGCGGTGAATAGGTAGGGCGTGTGTGTGTGTGTGTGTGTGTGTGTGTGTGTGGCGGGGGGAGGGGGGAGGTTTGCCTTGTTTGTTTATGTCAGGCTGGTGTGTGTGCGTGTGTGTGTGTGTGTGTTTGTGTGTGTAGATTTACCTTTTTTTTTCCTGTCCCAACCTCTGCGCCACCTCAAAGGCAGTGTACCCACACCGCTCATTCCGACATCCCGTCCACGGCCACAGCCCGGTCAGCCCCGCCGCAGCCCCGGCACCAACAATCCACAGGGAGCAGTCAGTGTCAAAGTCGTTAAGAGGCAACCCATCGGAGGAGACACTGCACTGCCGCCGAGTCACTTTGGTGGTGTTCAGTGGCGCCTGTTCTGATCTAACATACGCAGGACACCACCTACTAAGCCCCCTACTGACGACAATAATTGCTTAGTCGCGGAGCCGCGTGAGTGAGCTCTCCCTCCGGAGGGCGCCACCACGTCCGTCCAACGACAACCCCATGGACTCGCCGATACCGGTGACCCCGACAGAACCAAACCAAGGTCACAGACGTGGAGAGGACATCGAAATTGAGGTCACCATGAGAGCAGGGCATGAAGGGCCACAGAATTTGAAACATTTTTTTTTTTTTTAATGCTGATCAATGAGAATGAGGACGATTAAGATGATGCTACGGAATTCCATTTTGGTCTGAAACTACATGACAGGGCTGTACTCTACGCTTCCTTTCATAATATATCCCGGCGTCAACCAGGCCCGAGAGATACAGGCACCTGCAGTGTTGGTCAGGAAATTTGAGCAACACTCTCAGAAACGCATCTATTAAGTGGATGAAAACTTGACTGTGTGGTCCCAGTCTTCCCAAACTGAGTCCGCAGCAAAATCAACTCTGGGTAGGAGCCGGTCGGGGCAGAAAAACCCACATGACTTCTGATGGGATTTCGAACCCACGACCTCCCAGCCGGGAGTCCGCGACGCTAACCACTTCGCCACGGCGGCTGGTAGATTTACCTTGTTTATGTCAGACTGGTGTGTGTGTGTGTGTGTGTGTGTGTGTGGTGTGTGTGTGTGTGTGTGTGTGTGTGTGTGTGCGTGGATTAAACCTTGTTTGTTTGTATCACACTGGTATGTGTGTGTGCGTGCGCGCGCGCGCGCGCGCGCGCGCGCGCGCGTGTGTGTGTTTATATGTGTGTGTGTGTGTATATGGGGGATTTACCTTGTTTGTTTGTGTCAGACTGGTGTGTGTGTGTGTGTGTGTGTTGTGTGGGGATTTTACCTTGTTTGTTTGTGTCAGACTGCTGGTTGTGTGTGTGTGTGTGTGTGTGTGTGTGTGTGTGTGTGTGTGTGTGTGTGTGTGTGTGTGTGTAAGTGTGTGTGTGTGTGTGTGTGTGTGTGTGTGTGTGTGTGTGATGGGGATTTTACCTTGTTTATTTGTTTGTGTCAGACTGGTGTGTGTCTGAGTCTCTGTATGTCTGTGTAAGTGTAGTGTGAGTATAGCGTGTGTGTGTAATGTGTGTGAGTACAGTGTGTGTGTATGAGTGCGGTGTGTGTGTGTAATGTGTGTGTGTGTGTGTGTGTGTGTGTGTGTGTGTGTGTGTGTGTGTGTGTGTGTAGAAAAGGGCTGGTTGGTCGTTTTTTTGAGAGAGAGAGAGAGAGAGGGCAGCCGAAGGGTGGAAGTTGACACAACATGACGTGTGGAAGCTGATGTCATTGCTCTAACTGATGTAAAGTTTATTCACCATCACCCACAACGAAAACGAAGAAATGGGGAGGAGAGAATGGAGGGGAGGGAAGGGAGTTACGGTTGCTAAATGAAAAGTGTTATCACATCATTAGGATTTTGTTCCTTAAAACTTACAGTTGCAATCACGGCCAAGTGTGTTCATCTACATCTTAAGCAAAATAACCCCCCTCCCCCTTATGAAGTGTGGTTGCTATGTAACCCCCGTATGACGTGTGTAGTAATGTTAACCCTCACCCATATGACGTGTGTAGCCACGCACCCCCCGTATGACGTGTGTAGTAATGTACCCCCCCCCCCCCCCCATATGACGTGTGTGGTAATGTACCCCCCCCCCCCCCCGCCCCGCCGACGTGACGTGTGTAGCATTATGTACCCCCCATATGACATGTATAGTAATGTATCCCCCGTATGACGTGTGTAGCAATGTACCCCCAGTATGACATGTGTAGCAATATCTACCCCCCCCGTATGACGTGTATTGTAATGACCCCCCCCCCCCC
>JADBJO010000031.1:1150000-1185000 GCA_016801955.1 Conus betulinus | reverse complement strand
AGCGTGTGCGCGCGGTCTCTCGATACTAAGTCGCCAGATCACTACAGCAAAACTGGTATGTCACAAACTCAAACAAGACCCCCTCCTCCCCCCCCCCCCCCCCCCCCCCCCCCCCCCCCCCCAAAAAAAAAAAAAGAAAGAAAGAAAGAGAATAGAGAAAAGGAGATTAAGAAACAAAAAAAGAAAAAAAAAAAGGCAATATAAAGTCTGTCCAGAACGAAGACAGTGAGTTGGTCACAAGAGCTGGCTACATTGAAGGAATTCCTTTATCATTTTTTTTTTCTTTCTTTTTTTCTTTTTTAATCGTTTGTGTGTTTGTTTTTTTGTTTTCTTTCTTTTTTATTCTAATCAGAGTCGAAATGAGCAACCGAAAAGGACACATTACAAGCACAGAATCGCCAGCTGCAGTGATACATTGCGTTAAAGATCCCCCGGCCTTCCCAGCTGGTGACTGGTCTATCGAGAGTTTCGAAGGGTGAATGGTGATTCATGCTTGCCGACGCGTTTCACGTTACCAAAACGAAACATCCTGAACGAACCCGCCGCCCTGGAGACGTGCTTAGCGTCACGGATTCGCAGCTAGCAGGTCGTTGGTTCCATTCTCATCAGAGCCATTTTTCGGCTGCTGCACAAAAGTCGAGCTTGCTTTGGACTCGCCTGGGAAGGCTGGAAGCACACAGCTGAGTTTGTTCCACTGAGTGAATCCGCCTCTGTCATTGCTGGTCAAATGTCCTGACCAGCACTGTGTTAGTGTCCGTCAGGCCAGGTTGACGACGACGAAATTTATTAGGAAAGTAAGCGTAGAGTATAGTGCTGTCACACAGTCACAGACCAGGATGCTTTTTGATTTGAGTACTTCCTCTGCAAAGTGAATTCACATAAGGTTCGTTTTATCTCCGTGAGTACTTTTTGGGTAATCCGACTGACTGCATCACGAATGACCGGCTTACTGAGTGGCTTTTTACGACGACTATTTGTCCATGTATACTAAGATCTCTGCGAATACATAATTTTATGACTGTGCATTGTTTCCAGTCTTGTTATCAGTTGTCTTCAGTGTACTGGGCTTTTTCGTTTGTTTGTTTTTAGAGATTATCCCGAGAATCTTCATTGTTGTCTGCAAGTTCAAACGGTATGTTTTCTTCGTGGTTATAAATACCAATCCGCATGGCTTTGGTTTTCGTGTGATTCAACAGAACACCTGAAATTTTTTAGAATTCTGTGACAATCAAAGAGGCATGCACAGTATCTTCTTTTTTTGTGGCAAAAATGTCGTGTCGTCGTCAGCAAGTTGCTTTATTTGCAGTTGTTAAATTTTTTTGTCTGTTTTTGATTAGGCTTTGGTGAACCTATTCTGTTTATGCTGATGTTCCTGTTTTCAGCAGCTAGCAACTCAAATGACAGTATAAAAGCAACTGTACATTCTTGCCTGATTCCACTTGTTACCAGAAATGGTTGGGATAATTATCCTCCACGGTTTATGCTTCTGAAGGTATTGCAATTGAGACACTATCCGTGTGATAAACTGTACGCCCAAACTGAAGATTTGGAACGCATTTAACGTGAAACTACGTGATACTGAGTCTAAGGCTTTTGAGTAGTCTAGAGCTAAAAGATAACCAGCTTTGTATTATCTAATTGTTCAGAACGTCGATTGTTCTGATAACTGTTGATATGCTCTGGCCTTTAAAATACCCGACCTGGTCTTCATTTATAAATTTTGATATTACGTTGCAGAATCTTTCTGCCAGTACCTTCGCTGATAGTTTAGAATCAGTGTTTGAGAGTGTAACTGATCACGAGTTACTCAACTGATCTCGCGCTATTTTTCATTGCTTTCAGAGCACAGACTGCTTCCTCTAGAGATATTAGTCCTTCGGGAAAAAAAAAATCTTAATGATAAGGTGATTCCTGTGCAGAATCAGGATTTACGGTCAGAAAGATTCACCAAAAGACAATAAATATATCAAAAAAGCCCGAATTAAAAATGAACACGTACAGAACCCTTCCTCAATCAGACTGTAAAGTCCTACAAAATGTCTGACATTTTAACACGTTCAGTAATAAACAGACGGTTAAGAAAAAAAAACATTTAAGCAAAGAGAAGAAAAATTAATGAGAGAGAGTGGGGGAAGAGGGGTATGCAGTAGGAGACAGTGACCGAGAAAGAGGGAGGTGAGGAAGACAGAGAAAGATGACAAGGGAGATTACAAACCAAAAAAAAAGCATCAGTCAGCGTACGTTCAGAAGGATGTCTGTCAGAGGGGTTGCTAACAAATCACCCCAGCATTAAAAAATCAAGATATACAGTATAAAAATAACAACAGTTGCCTGTGAGGCGTATAACAAAATAAAGCTCTCTTTAAAAAAAGATGGAAAGAAAGAAAAAAACTTACTCAGACAATGACGCCAAGCATGACATCTGGCGTCTACATGAATAACTAGACGTTAGCAGAATGAGAGAGAGAGAGAGAGAGAGAGAGAGAGAGAGAGAGAGAGAGAGAGAGAGAGAGAGAGAGAGTAACACAGACGGAAAAGAGACGCAGAGACGCAAAGAGAGAAAGTCCGAGACAGAGACACAAAAGGCTGGGAGAAGAGAAGGAAGGGGAAGCAAAACGGGCTCGTGTGGGGAGAGAGAGAAAAGTAAGGGACCGGACGGTTACCAGGAAGAATGATATCAGCCCAAACATGGAGATTCCAGCTCTAAATCAAGTTATACCGCCAGAGAATAAAACTGCCTCTGTTTGCTTTCAAAACGATTGATATCGAAAGTGACGTACGAAAAAAAATATAATGACTAGTGCTGCGCGATCCGTGCCATTTTCATGAATAATTGAACAGCGAATGGAAAATGATGAAAAGGGAAAACAACAGAGAGAGACAGACAGACAGACAGACAGACAGACAGACAGATTTATGTCTGTTGTTTACAATATCTGAAGAAGATGCATTTGTCGAAAAAAATACTCGTTAGTTCCGCATCATTTATGAAAATGAGCGTTATCTGCACCACATGTTTTTGTGCATACGTATTTTGACTTGTTCTCAGCAGACGATGCTGTCTGTGACATTCATTCATTCATCATCATCATTATCTTCGTCGTCGTCGTCGTCGCCATCATCGAAATCGTCGAAATCGTCGTTGTTGTTCTTGTTGCTTTAGTTGATGTTGTTCTCATTATTATCATCACTATCATATCATCATCATCATCATCATCATCATCATCATCATCATCATTATTATTATATCATCATCATCATCATCATCATTGTTATTTTTGTTGTTGTGTTTGTTGTTGTTATTTTCACCATCATCATCATCATTGTTATTGTTATTATTATTATTATTATTATCATTGTTGTTGTTGTTGTTAGTACTAGTAGTACCATCATTACTACTATTGTATTTTTTTATGGCTATTGTTATGATCACCATTATTATTCAGCCTTGTGAGAGAATTTGACCTCTTGACAGAAAGAAAGAAAGTCGTCGTCGTCGTCGTCGTTGTTGTTGCTGTTCTTGTTGCTTTTATTGTTGTTATTGCTGTCGTTATTAATATCACTATAATTAATATTGTTGTTGTTGTTATCATTATCATTATTATCTTTAATGTTTGTTACTGACCGAAAAAATGTCAACAAATAATTCAGAAAGCTTCTGTTTAACGTTTGTGAGTTGGTTATTTTCTCTCACGGCTAA
The DNA here is from genome assembly GCA_016801955.1 of Conus betulinus. NCBI lineage: Eukaryota > Metazoa > Mollusca > Gastropoda > Neogastropoda > Conidae > Conus > Conus betulinus. The sequence continues at coordinate 1,181,300 of JADBJO010000031.1, read as the reverse complement.
ATATTCTGATGTCCTCGTCCCCGTCGTCATCATCATCAGGATCTTTAGTATTTCTTTTTGATTACCATAATTGTTGTTATTGTCTTTATTTATCATCATCATCATCATCATCATCATCATCATCACCATCACCATCATCATCATCATCATCACCATCACCATCATCATCATCATCACCATCTGATCGTTACAAATTTCATTTTAATCATTATAATTGTTATTGTTGTCGTCATTTATCATCATCATCATCATACCGTCATCACCACCATCATCACCATCATGATCGTTACAAATTTAATGTCAATTACTATAGTTGTTGTCGTTATTTATCATCATAATCTTCTTCATCACCATCTTCATCATCACCACCATGATAGTTAGGCATTTTATTTTTATTACTATAATTGATTATATTGTTATTTATCGTCATCATCATCATCATCATCATCATCATCATCATCATCATCATCCATCATCATCATCATCACCATCACCACCACCACCACCACCACCATCATCATCATCATCACAATCGTGATCATTGCAAATTTCATTTCAATTATGATTGTTGTTATTTTCGTTGTTTATCTTCATCATCCTCGTCCTCCTCCTCCCCTCTTCTTCTTCTTCTTCTTTCTTCCTCCTCCTCCTCCTTCTCCTTCTCCTCCTTCTCCTCTTCACCATCATCATCATCATCTTTATTTTTGTTATGCATTAAAAAACCAGCTTTGTTCCCCTCTCTCCCCTCTCTCTCTCTCTCTCTCTCTCTCTCTCTCTCTCTCTCTCTCTCTCTCTCTCTCTCTCTCTCTCTCTCTCTTTCTTCTTCCGCGCACTGGTTGAGATCTTGAAGCTACCCCAGTCCCGTTTGATCAGGCAAGCCTATGATATGATGCTTTTAGAAATGTAAAAAGGTAAAACTGGGCTCATAAAGTAAAGAAAGTCCTTTCAGAACAGGGTTTTGGAATAGTGTGGATGACCCAGGAAGTAGGAAATGAGCAACAGTTCATAGCGGAATTTAAAGACAGGCTTATTAATTTTTTTTAAAAACAGAATTGGCACTCAGATATGGAAAGTAAAGAGAATATTGCTGTTTTTTCTCATTTAAAGATGTGTTTCATTCTGAAAAGTTTCTCGAGGTTTAGGTTGAGAACTTTAGGTTTTAATGCAAACAAAAGATGGTTTGAGTGTGAAACACCCACAGAATCTCCTTGTCATGCATGTAGACATATTATTGTCGTCGACGAAGAACACTTTCTGTTCCACTGTATTGCTTATAATGAAGTGCGGACAAATTGTTCGTTTTTCCAGTTAGATATAGCGAAAAGACAAAATGCCGCTGTCGTGTTATCATCAGATGATGAACTTTTAATTAAATCGGTTGCAAAATTCATCGCGGAAGCATAAAAAATTAGACAGATGAAGGATAGTGAAATTTAAGCTAATGCATTGTAAGATATACATGAATGAATAATATCATTCATCGCATGTGGAAGAGATCAGTAAGATACAATGTCATCATTTGATTGAGTGGATGGTCGAGTCAGTCTTACGATTTTTTTTAAAACCTTACTGCATTACTCCTGTGCGAGGACATAAGGAAAGCTTACGAATTTATTTGTTTTTGTGTTAACCTTTTAATTGATACAAACTAGGAATGAGTGTGTACTAGTTGTTTGCAGTAAAGGGAGAGGTAATGTTATTGTCAAAAGACCTCTTTGGTAATGACAATAAAATATCAAAGTGTCTGTCCGCGCGTGCGCGCGCGTGTGTGTGGTGGTGGTGGTGGTGGTGGTAGTGTGTGTGTGTGTGTATGTGTGTGTGTGTGTGGTGTGGTGTGTGGTGTGTGTGTGTGTGTGTGTGTGTGTGTGTGTGTGTAAGTGACATGCGTGCGTGTGTGGTGTGGTGTGGTGTGTGTGTGTGTGTGTGTGTGTGTGTGTGTGTGCATATGCGTGTGTGTGTGTGCGCAATGTGTGTGTGTGTGTGTGTGTGTGTGTGCACGTGCGTGCGGGCGCGCGCGTGTGCGTTCAGATAGGAGACCAGGACGTCACGGTCCAATTCGTCCAGCGTCCCCCGCTCTCCTGGCCCTCCTACCTGTACGGCTACCTGATCGCCGCCGACAGCGGCGTGGCGGGCCTGACCCTGCTGGCCGTGCTGCCCGTGCTGTCCCTGAGGGCGTCCCTGTCCGACCCGCAGCTCGTGCTCCTGGGGCTGGGCTTCAAGCTGGCGCGGGCCGCGTGGGCGGGTTTCTGCACGCGCACCTGGATGGTGTTCGCCTCGGTGGTGCTGCTGGGCTCCCTGGGCGGGGTGGTCAACCCCGGCTGCGCTCCGTGCTGAGCAAGACGGCGGACCGAGGGGAGGTGAGAGGGTGGTGGTGGGTGGTGGTTGGGATTGGGGGGGGGGGGGGGGGGTGAGGGGGGGGGAGAGGTTAGGTGTGTGGGTGTGTGTTTTGTTTTGTGTGTGTGTGTGTGTGCGTCTTGGGGGGAGGGGTAAGCGCCCGTTTGTGTGTGTGTCTGTGTGTGTGTGTGCGCGCGCGCGCGCGCGCGCGCGCGTGTGTGTGTGTGTGTGTGTGTGTGTGTGTGTGTGTGTGTGTGTGTGTGTGTGCGCGGGTGCGTGCCCGTTTGTGTATGTGTATGTGTGTGTGTGTGTTCTCTAGTTGTTTTCAAATGTGAGGGGTACTTACTTCGTCACATTCAGGTTCCACATCCACCACACGTACTATGACAGAAGGGGAATAATCCAGGAAGCGGGGTAGGGGGTAGACCTGACGGGGGGGGGAACCTGACGGTGTACTGATATCGCCAGAATGACTTTCACGACTGTGTATAGTCACCTACTAGGTATGTAGCACACCTTGGTATGTTAAAGCAGGAGCATGCTCACACAAGCCCACAAATGTCACACACACACACACATGCACATCTGCACACGCACACTAACATAACACTGACGCGCTTGCACTCCCGCGAGCTCGCCCACGCCCGCACACACACACACACACACACACACACACACACACACACACACACACACACACACAAAGCGCGTGCGTGCACATACACACACACGCGCACACACACACGTACATACTTTATACACACACGCGTTCGCGCACCGCATACACTGACAAACACACTCACATGGCCCGTGCCCACTCACCGAACACGCATACAGTGTTAATAATGGAACACAAAGCCAATGTTAGGCAGGTAGTACTCAAGGTCTAGCCAGCGCGAATGCATAGGTCAGACATCTGCAAAGTCGTAGCCACGAGACTTTTCTTCTCTCATCATTCTCTCTTGAGAGCACATAAGACCGTATGGCGAAAGCTTGGCTGTGTCTGGAGTGGCACTGTCTTCATCTGTCCTTGGGCAGGGGTGGTTGGGTCTGTGGGGTGTGCTCGACAGCTGGAGGGTGGTGTTTTTTCGCCGGTGGGCTCTGCAGTCATGAAACACGGGCTGGTACACCATGGGGATGCTACTTTAAGGCTGTTATAAGTTGCATCCTGTAGTCCGATTTATCTCTGTGTTCAGGAGCAGTTGTGTCCCTTGATATCTTAATGGAGTGTCCAGCGCGTGCCTGTACCCTCGTCAACACAGCGCAGGCCTCCAAGGGTGGTACAGGACTGCTCAAAGGGCAGGTGAAGGCAGTGCTTCTCTCCTGGTCCTCCCCAGCACCTTTGGGTATTTCTTTTTCTCCTCCATCATCAGCTTTTGATCATGCGTAGCGTGGTCTCAAAAACTTAGTGGCTGTGGTGTAAGGCGTATATGGACTAGTCCGCACGCACTGACACCTTGATGAAACTGAAACTGAATGTCACTCGCCAGCGGGAGTCGAACTGGCAGCCTTTGACTGCGAACCCTGTACTTCACCACAGAGCTCAGCCCAGCTCGCAGATGAGGGAGGGGGGGTGACTTGGTGCATCTTACTATGATATGGGGAAAGGGAGTTTGGAGAAGGGTCCAAAAGGCAGGGGAAGGAGGAGGGAGGGAAGGCTGCAAATGTACAACAGTGTAGGACGTAGACGTCACAGGATGGTAGCAAGAAAGGGGAGGGGAGTGGTGGGGGGTGTTCGGATCGGGATCTTGGTCGAACTTTTAATTAACAAAAACAAGGCAGCCTTGTTAAGCGACTTCGAGACCTTTTCTATGCTTTTCTTAGTGTGTGTGTGTGTGTGTGTGTGTGTGTGTGTGTGTGTGTGTGTGTGTGTGTTTCTTTTCTGCCTTTTTGTCCTTTTTTCCCTTTTCTTTCCATTTCCTGTCTTTCTTTTTTTTATGTCTTTTCTTTCTTTCGTTCTTTCTTTCTCTTTTCTTTCTTTCGTTCTTTTATCTTTCTTTTGCTTCTTTCTTTTTTTTTTTTTCTTTCTTCTCTCTTTTTTTTTCATTTCTTTCTTTCCATTTTTTTTTCCACTAACGTAGTTTTCCTTGAAAAGAAATCATAATTTCCTTTGATAACGAAATGGCAAGAACCATGGAAACAACAAAATATTAAGTTCTACATCCCCCCCCCCCCCCCCCCCCCCCCCCATCATGTACAACGGGGAACAATTCAGATCAGACAAGCATACTCGCAGTACGCACTCCTTTCAAATATTTTGTGTCCCTTAGGTAGAGCCATACCAATGTCTGCCGGAACAGACTTCTAGTTTGGGCCGCTGCGTTGACCCGTTTCCAAGTTGAAGTAAAAAAGAAAAAAAAATATTTTCTATGTCTTTAATTGTTTATTTATATGTACGGAGGGCGGGGTAGGGGGTGGGAGGTAGGCTAAGTGCCGGGTAGGGGTGGGGTGGGAAGGGGGGGAGGGGTATAACCGGGGAGAGGCTGTGGTTGTCGGATGGTTCTGTTGGTGTTAGAAGATTTACAGAAGGCTTCATTGATGAATGTATCACAATTCTGGAATGTAGGATGGTTCTGTCGGTGTTACAAGATTTACAGAAGCATTCATTCATGAATGGATCACACTTCTGGGTTGTAGGATGGTTCTGTCGGTGTTACAAGATTTACAGGCTTCATTAATGAATGGATCACAGTTCTGGAATGTAGGATGGTTCTGTCGGTGTTACAAGATTTACAAAAGGCTTCATTAATGAATGAATCACACTTCTGGGTTGTAGGATTGTTCTGTCGGTGTTACAAGATTTACAGGCTTCATTAATGAATGGATCACAGTTCTGGAATATAGGATGGTTCTGTCGGTGTTACAAGATTACAGGTTTCATTAATGAATGGATCATAATTCTGGAATGCAGGATGGTTCTGTCGGTGTTAGAAGATTTACAGAAACATTCATTAATGAATGGATCACAATTCTGACCGTAAACCCGTGATTCGCGTCATATCTGAAACAAAAGAGTTCCTTTGACATCGAAACAGCAAGAGCCAGGAAGACTACGAAGCAATAATCAACAATTGAAGCAATGTCGTCGTGCACAAAAGGAAACAATCCAGATAACTGCAGTAATACACTGTATGTGTTCCCTCCCATCGGAAAATACTGAGTAGCATTCACTTGATGCTCATTGACGTACTGCTGTTGCACAGTCAGCCGGAATAGCCCAGTTGGGAGAGCGTTAGACTGAAGATCTAAAGGTCACTGGTTCAATTCTGGGTTCCGGCACGGAACTTTCTCCGGCGGTTGATACCTTTTTTTTTTTTCCTCACCACTTCGAACAGCTTTTACTGCTGATTTATAAAAGACTGAATGCTGTGTTTTTTGTTGTTGTTGTTGTTGTTTTTGGTTTTTTTTCCGTCCTTTTTAATTTTTTTTCTGTCTCATCTTCGTTGCCACTCAGTTAGAATTGCACACACACACGCCGCTATTTCCGGCTTCCCGTCCACAACCACAGCCTGGCTTGTCCCGCCACATGCCCAGCACCGGCAATCCATAGGGAGCAGTTAGTGTCGAGTCGAGTCGCCATGAAGCAACCCACCAGAGGAGACACTGCACTGCTGCTGAGTCACCTTGGTGGCGTTCCGTGGTGCCTGTTCTTTACCGGCTTAGGCAGGACATCACACGCTGAGCCTGCTACTAACGCAGTAATTGCTTGATAGCAGAGCCAGCGTGAGTGAGCTCTACCCAAGGGGGGCACCTCATAGTCCGTCCAACAACAGTCTTCATGTATTTCCCCACACCGGCGACCCCGACAGAACCAAGCCATAGACATGGATGGGGAGGGGAAATCGAAACTGACGCCACCATGACAGCAGGGCATGAAGGAACACAGAATCTGATGCTTTTTTTATAATGCTAATCAGTGAGGATGACGATGATTTCCATTATAGTGTGAGACTGCATGGCAGGGCTGTACTCTTCTCTTGCTTTACGGCATCAACCAGGCCCGAGAGATACAGACTCTCCTTAAACGACACTGTCAAAAATGCATCCTATACGTGGATGAAACTAGACTGCATTTATTTTTTTTAGCTGGCAATTCAAGACTCTTGCGTTCTACAATGAACCTTGGTTCGCAGAGGAAAGAGGGTCACTCAGTATGCTCAGGGAACTGTTGAGGCACGCGGAAAGGGAAGTAACTGCCATAAAAGCTCACCTATAATGTGATTCAATTTGCTGTTGGTTGTAAATTTGCACTCTTTGTTCGTAAATGATTGTGTTGTTGTTGTTGTTGTTCTTCTTCTTCTTCTTTCTTCTTTCTTCATATTTTTCTTTTCTTTTTCGGTGCAGCAATATCATTCAACATTCACAAATTGAAATTTCGGAGAAAGGGATTGCTAAAACCGATTACAGTGGCTAATGTGGCCTTCATTGAAACGCCCATGTGCATTCATTACTGCGGCTTATCTGACCTTAATTAAAAGGCTGTGGTCCACGCATTACAGAGGCTGGGGTTGTGTTCGTAAAAGGGCTATGGTACCTACATTACGGTGTCTAACGTAGTCTCAGTTAAAAAAAAACTGTGATATGGGTATAACAGTGATTGATTTGGCTTTCATTTAAAAGGCCTTGGTCCCTGATTTATAGCGGCTGGTGAGGGCTGAATGAAAAGGCTGTGTCCCGTGCATTACATTGACTGGTGCAGCCTTAATTAAAAGTCCCTGCATTCACAGCAGAAACTGATTCACCACCACCATAAACAACGAACAACAGAACCCTCAACGGACCAGGTGACACTAGCTCGATCAGTTCATTAATGAACGTTGCACACATTCCAGATCCAGAGGTCTGGGCTAAAAAAAAAAAAAAGAAAAAAAAAAAAAAGAAAGAAGAAGAATGAAAAAACAAAGAAGAGCCCAGATCCTCGAAAGTAGATGCCGCGGGCCACCCGCCAAAAGGGAGACAGCAGAACCGTTTTGTTGGGTTTTCTTTCTTCTTCTTCTTCTTCTTCTTCTTCTTCTTCTTCTTCTTCTTCTTCCTCCTCCTCCTGTTCTTCTTCTCTCTTCTTCTTCTTCCTATGCTTCTTCTTCTTGCATTCTTATGCTTCTTCTTCCTATGCTTTTTCTTCTCCTTTCATTGAACTTTGTTTTCTGCTTTAACGACTAACACTGCGACGAACAACATTACAAATTCGTCTCTGTCACACAGGTGGGCAAACTATTCTCCATCCAGGCCTCTCTGGAGACGCTGTCCAAGCTGATCGGGTCGGGAATCTTCAGCGGCATCTACGCCGCCACCGTGGACTTCTTTGCCCCTGCCGCCTACCTGTTCGAGGTGGTGGTCTACCTCTTCATGGTTGCTCTCCTGATCTGGCTGGGCCAGCTCCTCAAGGAAGACGGAGCTCACGAACTACTCCTCAGCAGCACCCCCAAGCCCAAGTATTCCAAGAACGAGGAGACCTTGTGGTCAGCTGCCTCGCCTTCCTCTTCGTTATCGTCGTCGTCGACGTCGTCGTCTTCGCTGTCGTCGTCTGAGAAGTTACCCATGACAGGACTTCAACCTGGAGGTCACGTTCAGGATAGACTGGAAGAGAGTAGGCGCTCTTCCGAAGTAGTTTCAACGCCCTAGGGCTAGGTCTCAGTGATCTTGATGGTATTAACTGATTCCATTGGCCATTTTCGTGAAATTGTCAAAACATTCTGTCTTTTTCACTAAATTGCTGAACATTTCCGACATAAATACATGAAAAGAGTATCGTAAGTGAAAATCATGGAACACGAGAACGCCTCAGACCATCACTGGACGACTGTGAACGAAATAAACAGGTAATAATGCAACATGCCACTGTTAGACAAGCCAGTGTGTTTGTGAGTGAGTCTATTGTGTTGCAGTTTGGTGTAGTGTGTGACGCGCGTGCGTGGTCACGTGTGTGGGCGTGCGTGCGTGCGTGAGTGCGTGCGTACATGCGTGTGTGTGTGTGTGTGTGTGTGTGTGTGTGTGTGTGTGTGTGTGTGTGTGCGTGCATGTGCGCGCGCGCGCGTGTGTATATATATATATATATATAGAGAGAGAGAGAGAGAGATGTGTGTGTGTGTGTGTGTGTGTGTGTGTGTGTGTGTGTGTGTGTGTGTGTGTGCGAGATTTCTTTTTTGTGAAACAGAATTGACCTATTACCATTCCTTTGAATTGCCATGTTAGTCAGTCTGACTGTTACTCCTTGCATCCATTACTAATATTCTGCAGTAGTCGCACGCGAATATATGATTTTCCGTCTGTGTCATTTTCCGTACTCTCTCCATGGCATTACCCCCAGGCGGCTCGTCCCGGCTCGCTTGCACACAGCCACATCCAGCTTCTTCCTCTCGCTATCCCAGTACCAGCGCAGCAGTCCACAGGAAGCAGCCAGTAGATAACTTGCCGGAGGAGACACTGCGCTGCTGCCGAATCTACTCGGTGGTGTGCAGTGGTGTCTGTCCTGATCCAACATGCGCGGGACGGCAACAAACTTATACACCCCCTCCCCCCACCTCCTGCCACTACTCCTCCTTCTCTCCTTGGTGACGATAACTGCTTAGTCGCGGAGGCAGGGAGAGTGGGCTTCCCACTCCGGTGGATGCCATCTCGTCCGTTCAACGACAGTCATGTCCGTCCTTGCCAAGAGCGACAACTTCGTCACAAACTTGCCACAGATATGCACAAGCAGAAGCTAGCAGAAGAAATCGGAAATAAGGTCACGATAAGAGCAAAGATAAAGATAACTTAATTTGAAATTGGTTTCTAAGACTGATTTATGAAAAAACAAAAAAAAAATCTATGGAGTTCCACTCTAGTCTGACAACGCATGACAAGACTGTACGCTACGTTTCCTCAGTGTCTTCCAGGCTCGGGAGATACAAACCTCTGCAGTGTTGGTCAGGAAATTGAAGCAACGGTATCAGAGATCCATCCGTTAAGTGGATGAAATTCAGCTGTGCAGTTCTAGTCTTTCAGCTGAAGCAGAACCATTCTCATGGTGGGAGCCGATGACCGGGGCCGAAAGAAAAAGATAGATAAATGGTTTTGAAGGGATTCGAAGCCACAAGCTTTCCTGATCGCGACTCGCCACCCTAACTGCTGCACCATGGCGGATGGCCCTGAATTGAAACTTTTACCGCAAACTCGTATTCTTCTACTTCCAAGGTTTATCTCTTAGGATCATGTTTTCATCATATTTTTTCCATTCAAAATTCCTGTTCTTAAAGACACTGTTTTTTTTCTTCTTTTTTTCTATAGTAGTTCGGACATATTAAAAATAGATTACTTTATCATTTCTTTCTGTTATTCACTATTCGGGTGTTTGATGAAAGTTTTGGGTGGGGGTTGGGTGGGGGGTTGCAACGACGCTACATGGAAAACTGGAAGTCTCTCGTTCTTTTCATCTCTTCAGACAAGCGGACGTGTACAACACAAAAACATTTTACCGACATATCAAGCATACAATAAATTAGTGACTGCGGGACTGCTGGCTAATTTTTCCCCCACGAATCAGTTTTGTGTCCTGTTGGTTGCAATATTCCCACGTTGCTGATTCTGACAATCCAGAAACATGCGGTTACACTCAGCTGACTATCATGATTTGGCACCACAGCAAAAACTGAACTACTGCGCCGCGAAAGCAAGGGAAAAACAAATGACAGCACAAACACAACGCGTTTCGACCGATTGGGTCTTCTCCGGGCAAAATGAGTAACATTCAAGACAATGAAAACGGAGGACGACAAGACATTCACTTATCTCTTCGATCTGAGCGTAAAATTTGGTCTTTGGTTTTGCTTTTGCTCTCTCTCTCTCTCTCTCTCTCTCTCTCTCTCTCTCTCTCTCTCTCTCTCTCTCTCTCGTTCATGAGTTCATATGCAGTTCTATGTAGTGATTTCTTCCATGTATTCATTGTTTGAGGGCTGGATGAAATAAAGCCACTGACCTGTGCTTATTCTTTTCCCTCATTAAACAACATTTCGTTCGCTCTCTCTCTCTCTCTCTCTCTCTCTCTGCTAAAGTCTTCAGATAAATACCTCTGATGGTTTCTAGTGAGACAGCATTTATCATCGGAATGTATTCGTCTACATCCACCCTCTTTCCTAGAACACAATCCAAATAAAACGGAAGGGACTGTTAGTCCTTCTCAACTGAACTTCTATCCAAACTGACCGCTTTGCTCTAAGTGTGAAAGTCTTTTGAAGGTAAGGGTTTTATTGTTGAAGTAAAGAAGACCCATCTCTTTGGCTTGCGTGAATCTTTTCAGGCGATGATATAACCCGGAATATGTTTGTCACACTCACAAAATGTGTTTAGTTAGTCTTGATTCAAGGGGAAGGACGGAAGGACAGAGAGAAAGAAAAGTTTTAAACATCGGCCTTGGACCACAGTTTTTAGCACACACACACACACACACACACACACACACACACACACAGGATAGAGGCGGCGATGGTGGGGAGGGGGGGGGGGGGGGTGACGAGGAAAGTGGGGCAGATTCGGAGCGAAATTTCGTTTCTTTCGTTCTTTGATGCCCAGTGAACGGACAAAACAGACAGGAGTGGCGTGCTGATTACCTCCCCTCAGTTATAAGGGAAGTAACAATCATCAGTCCCTCACCTCTCCAATGGCGTTCAGTTTTCTCCCCTCGCTCCATGTTCCTCGATCAGCGAATCTCACCGACCTTGCACCGCGAGCCAAAAGATTGATGAATTAGGAACAAAGTCAAGGTAAGCCGAAGTCACCAATGAGACGACCTAGGTTCGCGATCTGACTTGGTTCAATTAAGAACGACCTCCTTGACTCAGCTGAGGGAGCTAAGCATTCTTTGTAAACGTTTTACCCTCAGTTCATTTTTTTTACCCCAAATAAGGAAAGCATCCATATGCAGCCAAATGTGCATAAAAAAAGCCATATGGACAAAGAAACACTGCATATGTATACATAAACATAGTCACAGTCATACTCGCGGACAAGTGAAACAGAATAATTGCACAGACCCAACTTTTTTTTGTTATTGTTGTTCACACTCATCAGTGTAGAATCAACCACTTTCTACATCAATCAACTTGACAAAGCGATAAACCTACCTCCTAAAAAAAAATAAAAAAAAAAATAAAAAATCACACCAAGGCCTTGGCACTAATCAAACACATCATTATCATCTTACGTAGAAGCACAACCACCACCGAAACTTACGCAGCAGGAGCAGCAGCAGCAGCACCATCAAGAATTTCGCAATAAGCCAACAGATTCCCCTGGAATGTTCCCTTTAGAACATCTTTGTTGCCGGGGATGGCTGACGATCTGGCCTTTGCCCCCTGGCAAGGAGAAGTTTTCTAACGAAGGTTGCAGAGTCTCTTTCAGATCGTTGTCCACATCGTTCACAGAGTCGTACGGCTTGGGAACCGTCAACAGCTCGTGGTCCTTATTCTGTTTGAGGAGCTGGGTCAGCCAGATGAGGAGAGCAGCCACGAAGAGGTAGACCACCACCTGAGACAGGTAGGCGATGGGGGGGGAAACAAGTCCACGGTGGCGGCGTACATGCCCGTGAAGATTCCCGAACCCGCCAGCTTGGACAGCGTCTCCAGGGACGCCTGGATGGAGAAGAGCTTGCCCATCTGTGGAACGGACAGTTGGGAACTGTGTTGAAATCTTAAGGGCGGGGGGGGGGGGGGGGTGTAGGTGTTTGTTTTTTTCTTCTTTTTTTCCCCATTTGAATCGTCCAATGCTGAGCATGTTACAAAGGATGACGTCAGTAAAACTTCAGATAGCTTGTTGTGACCATGGAGATAGATCGACCACAGAAAGGAAAGAAAAACTTCAGACATGTGACCATGGAGATCAACTGACCACAGAAAGGAAAGAAGGGTAAAATAGGATGGACGTGAAACAAGATCAAACGAAGCTAAAAAAAAATATTCGCTTCGGGATGGGGCAGAGGAAGAGGAAAAGACGTACAATGTAGCTGTATACTTGTAAGTCAGAACAAGCCTGTGGTGAGGTTGTCTCTGAGGAAGTCAGGACCATCCCCTGATGTGGCCGTCTTAAAAGGAAATCTCAATGAACCTCTGTTATGGCCCTCAATCAGGATATCCGGATGATCTTCAAACGTGGTTGTCTATAATCATGAAAGTCCGGAGAGCACTCTATTGTGGTTGCCTGTGACCATGTCCTGGTCACCCTGTAATGTGGCTGTTTATGAGGGAGTCCACAGGGCCCTCTAATTTGGCTATCTATGAGGAAAGTCACAAGACCCTCTAATGTGGCTGTCTATGAGGAAGTCCACAGGACCCTCTAATGTGGCTGTCTATGAGGAAGTCCACAGGACCCTCTAATGTGGCTGTCTATGATGAAGTCCACAGGACCCTCTAATGTGGCTGTCTACGAAGAAGTCGACAAGATCCTCTAATGTGGCTGTCTGTGAGGAAGACTACAGGACCCTCTAATGTGGCTATCTATGAGGAAGTCCACAGGACCCTCTAATGTGGCTGTCTATGATGAAGTCAACAGGACCCTCTAATATGGCTGTCTATGATGAAGTCCACAGGACCCTCTAATATGGCTGTCTATCTGCAATCCACAGGACCCTCTAGTGTAGCTGTCTATTGGAAGTCCACAAGACCCTCTAGTGTGGCTGTCTATGTGGAAGTCCACAGGACAATCTAATGTGGCTGTCTATGAGGAAGTCCACAGAACCCTCTAATATGGCTGTCTATGAGGAAGTCCACAGGACCCTCCAATGTGGCTGTCTGTGTGGAAGTCCACAGGACCCTCCAATGTGGCTGTCTATGAGGAAGTCCACAGGACCCTCTAATGTGACTATCTATGGAGAAGTCAACAGAACAATCTCATGTGGCTGTCTATGAGGGAGTCCACAGGACCCTCTAATGTGGCTGTCTATGAGGAAGTCCCGCTGACTGTCAGTGTGTGTTGTCTATGAGAAGGTCCAAATGACCCTCTAACGCGGCTCACTGTGAAGAAGCACAGATGATCCTTTAATGTGGCGGTACATGAAGAGGCCCAGATGTCCCTCTAATGTGACTGTCTATCAGGAAATCTCGATGACCCTCCAACGTAGCTGTGTATGAGCAAGTCTAGATGACTCTAGTGTGCCTGTCTATGAAGAGATTCGGATAATCCTCTGATGTGCCTTTCTTCGAGACAGTCCAGATGACCTTAGAATATGGTTGATATAGGAAAAATTTGGACGACCCTAGAATGTTACTATATACGTGGAAGTCTGAGCGACCCTAGGATATTACTGTGTATGGGAGTCGGGACGAACCTAGAACATGGTGATATGAGGAAATCAGGACGACACAAGAATATGGCTTATATGGGGAGATCGGGACTACCTAAGAATATTGCTGTTCATGCGGAAGTCGAGATGACCTTAGAATGTGGCCGATAGGGAGAAGTCCAGACGATCATAGAATATCTATGTCCATGTGGAAGACGGGACGACCCCAGAGTACGGTGGATATAGGAAATAGGGGCGGACATAGAATATGGCTGACACACGGAATTCGTGACGATTCTAGATTATGGCTGATGTGGGGAGGTCGGACTGAATCTGGATTAGGGCTGACGTTGGGATGTTAGGACGACTTCAGAACATGGCTGATAGAAGCAAGTCATGACGACTTTAGCATATGGCTGAGAAGTCGTGACGACTCTAGAATATGGCTGATATGAGGAGATCGGGACCACTCTACAAAATATGGCTGATACAGGGGAATCGTGACGATCCAAGAATATGGTTCAAATGTGCAGTTCGGAGTGGAAGTAAAATGTAGCTGCTGTGGAGAAGTGTAGACGACCTAGAACACAGTTACTGTGGGGAACTCTGGGCGGACCCAGGGTCTGTCTGATATGGGGAGGTCAGGATGACCGTAGAATATTGCCGATATGAGGAAATCGGGACGACCAAAGAGGATGGGTGACATGAAGAACTGAGCTGCGTCGTAAGACGTTGAGCAAGCCAGCAGAGAAAGCTCAGGATCAGCCGCGGTGGCACAGTAGTTAGCGTCACTGATGGCGGGCTGACAGATTCCCTTTACAGCCGTTTATTCGGGGAATTCTTCGGCGCCTTCGGGCTCTTGTTCAGAGTTCAGTTTGTTTACAGGTGTATATGGAAAGTATAGAACCACTCAGTCGAGTTCCATCCACTTAATTACATGTGTCCCCCCAATGTGTTACTCGAATTTCCTGACCAGCATTGCAGGTGTCTGTATCTTTTTGGCGTGGTTGATGCCCTGTCATGTAGCCTTTGACCAGAATGGGACTCCGTAGCATCATCTTCACTATCCTCATCCAACCATCCTCATCCTAATGGAGCAGCTAAAAAAATCTCTCCAGTTCTGTGGCCCTCTGTACCCTGTCTCCACGTGACCTCAGTTTTTTTTTCTCTCCACGTCTATGTCCTGGGGTTCGTGCCGAGGTCCGTCGGTGTGTGGGAAAGTTTATTGGAACTTTCGCTGGACAGACGAGATACCATCGACTTGGGACAGACATTCGCCTGTGGTTGCTCTACGACTAAACACTTTTGTCGTCGTTAGGGGGTTCAACAAGTGGTGTCCTCTGTGTGTTGGATCAGAACAGGAATACCCAAACACCACCCAAGACACCCGTGCAGTATGTCTGCTGGTGGGTTGCCGCCGGGCGACCTGATGTTGACTTTGTGGGTTGCCAGTGCCGGGGCTGCAACGTAACAAGCGTGCCTGGGGCTGTGAACGGGAGGTCTGAATCAGTGCCAGAGAAAGATGGCAGTAAAGCGGCACGGAAGATGAAACAGAAAAGAAGAAAAAAAGTTCAAGACAGGCAGTCCCCGATAGCAGCCCACAAGTCTCACGTGCATCCACTCCCCCATCCTGGAATCTTGTCTTTGTCCTCCTCCTGACCACTCACCTGGTCATGGCCCATCACAACCCATCCTCTAACCCCACCCCACCCCCCGCCCCTGCCCCCCTCTTACCTCCGCACTCAAAGTACTCCATTACGATGAGTGTTGCTTTCGAAGAAGTCGGTTCTGAAGTGATCTGTGTGATTTCGATTTTGTTTAAATGTTTGGGGTTTTAAACTTTTGAATTGTAGTTTGTAAATCATTCCGTTTCAACAGAACAAAAATAAGTCAGCTGCAATGTGAGGCGAAGGCAGGCGGAAATCTAAACAAATCTTTGAAAGTTTAAGTAATACGTCCGCAAAAAATGAACAAACGAGTCACAAGACGAACCACTGAGCGATGCTTTCGAATACCTTTTCAGTAAATCTCTTTGGAGCTAAACCTCCGCTAGAGCTTCGGATGATAAATCCTCCCTTTGAAGAGTGGTGGGACAAAGTCCAGGGACAGGGAAACAAACAGAAAGAAAGTGTTTTTCAGAACGTTTATATTACTCTTAAAATGACCTGTGACTGATCTTGACTATTCTGGTTGATAAGTATGCCACTCAAAAATGTAATGCCCCCTCCCTTCCCCCTGCTCCCACGGACCCTCTCTTCTCTCTACCTCCACCCAACTCTCCTTTTACTCTTCTCTCGCCCCTCCGCCGACACCTTCCTCCCCCGCCCCCGCCCCTTTTACCCCTACCCCATCCTCATCCGGATCGCGTCAAGTACAACCC
This sequence comes from Conus betulinus, assembly GCA_016801955.1. Taxonomy (NCBI): domain Eukaryota; kingdom Metazoa; phylum Mollusca; class Gastropoda; order Neogastropoda; family Conidae; genus Conus; species Conus betulinus. Next base: position 1,165,335 of record JADBJO010000031.1, on the reverse strand, counting down.
TCACCTCCCTCCCGCTGGCCGTTTTGCTGAGGATGGACCGCAGGCAAGGGTTGACGAACCCGCCCCATGGCCCCAAAGGAGACGGAGACGAACATCATCCAGGTCCTCGTGCAGAAGCCCGCCCACACGGCTCTGACCAGCTTGCAGAACACGGCGATCATCACCAGGTGGAGGTCAGACACGGCCAGGACCTGGGACAGGATGGGCAGGGCGATGAGCAGGACGAAGCCCATCACCCCGTAGTCCATGGCGGTCAGGTAGCCGTAGTAGGACGAGGGCCAGGACAAAGGGGGCTGCTGGATGAAGAGCACCGTGATGTCCTGGTCCCCTGTCTGGAGAAAAGAGAAAAAGGGACTGGTGTATGTTTAGTGTTCTGCGAGTCTTGAACTCTCCAAAGAGGTCGGGCCGCGCTCAGAACATGACTCACAGATGCCCTTCTGCTGCCATGGTGACGTATTTAGACAGAATCCCTAGTGAATACAGAATGTGACTGCTTGAATGGCGGAAATAAAAATGGTCACATACGTTAAAAGATCTTACGATTAGTAAGCCTTGGAGTTCTACCCGAGGAAAGAAGAAAGGACAAAGAAAAAACTCACTCACCTTCAGAAGCTGCACGAGAGAGACCGTGGCCGGGGCGATGAGGATGACAGAGCGTTTGCCCCCCCCCCCCCCCCCTTCTTCATCGCCGTCATCATCGACTCCCTGAGTCCTTGCCAGCTGAACAGTCCACACTCTTTGGGCCTTCCTCCTCCTCCTCCTCCTCCTCCTCCTCCCTCCTCCTCCTCCTTTTCCCTTCCCTCCTTCTCCTTCCTCGCTCGTCTCCTCACTCGTGTCCCCTCCACCGGAGCTCAGTTCTTTGTAACCGACTGACGTGGTGATGGACCTCAGCTCGTTCTCCTCGTCTCTTCCAACACCACCTCGCTGACGCCGAGAAGGACGACGAGGGTGCAGCAGACGACGGCAGACGCTGACGATGATGAAGGTGGTGGCCAGGCCCGAGACGTCCTGAAGGATGCCCGCCAGCAAGGACCCCAGAAAGACGCCCAGGAACGTGCTGCTCAGCAGTCTCCGAGGCGCTGGGTGAGCTGCTCGGCTGTGCTCGTGTCCGACACGTAGCTGAAGGAGAGCAGAGAGGAAGGAGAGACAGACAAAGCCTTTGTCAGATTGGAACAGTCCGTTGAATAGTGTCAATCAAAACCAGACTCAAAAATAAACGAATCTGTCGTGAGGAAAAAATGCCGTTGGGGAAAAACAGATGGGAAAACTTTTCTTCATTTAATTTGGCAATGTAATCCTGTGTTTTGAAAAAAAAAAGTGTGCAAGTATCTACAGAATTATATGAACAGAAAGTAACGTAATATGTTCAACTTCAAATAGAAGGGATTTGAAATGGATCATTTGTTTGTTACTTGAGGATTGTACTTGCCAATGTGTTTATATATAGATGTAAAAGACGTAATTCCAGTACGTGTTACAATATGTTGCAACTATTAAGACATCGGCACGGACTGGAGAAGCGGTTTGCTTCAATCAACATTGAGTATGGTACCTTCATTACTCGATGGGCCTAATTTGAGCCTGAATCCAAATAAAACTTTTGCATGGGGCGTTGGTGTGCTTGGTATTGAAAGTTTCAAAAATGTTTCCAACCGTTTTTCCGTCTCATCTTCTGTACCAATCCCCTACCTACCCCCCCCCCCCCCCCCCCCCCCCCCCCCCCCCCCCCCCTTCCCCCCCATCCACAGTCACATCCTGTCTTGTCCAATCGCAGCCCCGGCTGTGGCCATTCAGCCAATGTCGAGTCGTCATGAAACAACCCACCACCAGGGGAAGCACTGTACTGCTTCCGAGTCACTTCGCTGGTGTTCAGTGGTGCCTGCTCTGATTCAAGATATGCAGGACACCACCTCCTAAGCCCCTTACTGCCGACAATGACTGCTTAGTCGCGGGCCCAGCATTAATGAGCGTCTCCCGCCAAACGGCGCCACTATGTCCTTTCAACAACAATCCCCGTGGATTCGCCGCTGCTGGCAACTTCGATACAAGCTCACCAAGGGTATACATGTGGAGAGGAAACTGAAACTAAGGTCACCATAAGTCAGGGGAATGAAGGGCCTCAACATGAGACTGTTTATAAGCTGATCAATAGGAAAGAGGGTGATGAAGATGATGCTACGGGATTACATTCCGGTGTGAAACTCCATGATGCGGGCTGTGCTCTAAGCTTACGTTCATAACATACCCCGGCGTCAACCAGACCGAAGAGATACAGACAACTCAGGAAATTCGGGACACTCTCAGAGACGTGGATGTGTGGTTGCAGTCTTCCCAACTGACCACATAGCAATCTCAGCCAGGGGTAGGAAGTGGTCCCGGGCAGAAAAAATCTCACAGTTGTAACTGGCTCTGCTGGGAATCAAACCACACGATCTCCCAGCCCCGTAATCCGCGACACTGACCACTACGCCACAGCAGCTGGTAGAGAGTTTTTTTTTTTTCTCTTGTTTTCCTTTTTTTGATGGAGATTTCAAATCGCTGCTTACGATTGTTGTTGTGCTTCTTTTGTAATGTTACTCCTTTCGTTTCTCTCTCTCTCTCTCTCTCTCTCTATATATATATATATATATATATATATATATATATATATATATATATATATATATATATATATATATATATGTGTGTGTGTGTGTGTGTGTGTGTGTGTGTGTGTGTGTGTTTAAAACAGAATGGTAAAAGGAAGTTTTAAAATCGACAGGTCTGTTTCGAGCGCTGGCTCTCCTCAGGATGGTTTTGGGTTGTCTACTCAAAACAAACCTGTCTTGGTCCTAAAAGAGACCCTCGCGGAGTTGACTCAAAATGAGACGGCACCTATTGAAGGCCGTGATAGCTCTTTCATGCTTCTGTTCCGTTATCCACTTATGGTTGACGTCTTCTGTTCCTTTATCCACATATGGTTGACGTCTTTTGTTCTTTAATCCACTTAAGGTTGACGACTTATGTACGTCTTCTGTTCCTTTATCCACTTATGGTTGACGTCTTCTGTTCCTTTATCCACTTATGGTTGACGACGTCTTTTTTTTCTTTATCCACTTATGGTTGACGTCTTCTGTTCCTTTATCCACTTATGGTTGACGTCTTCAGTTCCTTTATCCACTTATGGTTGACGTCTTCAGTTCTTTTTATCCACTTATGGTTGACGACTTCAGTTCTTTTATCCACTTATGATTGACGTCTTCTGTTCCTTTATCCACTTATGGTTGACGTCTTCTGTTCCTTTATCCACTTATGGTTGACGTCTTCAGTTCTTTTATCCACTTATGGTTGACGACTTCAGTTCTTTTATCTACTTATGATTGACGTCTTCTGTTCCTTTATCCACTTATGGTTGACGTCTTCTGTTCCTTTATCCACTTATGGTTGACGTCTTCAGTTCTTTTATCCACTTATGGTTGACGTCTTCAGTTCTTTTATCCACTTATGATTGACGTCTTCTGTTCCTTTATCCACTTATGGTTGACGTCTTCAGTTCTTTTATCCACTTATGGTTGACGACTTCAGTTCTTTTATCTACTTATGATTGACGTCTTCTGTTCCTTTATCCACTTATGGTTGACGTCTTCTGTTCCTTTATCCACTTATGGTTGACGTCTTCAGTTCTTTTATCCCACTTATGGTTGACGACTTTCATTGGAGTCATCCCTGTGTTCCCCCGAGTATATGTTCCCCTGTGTCTACGCTCCCCTAGCTTTACGTTCCCCCTGAGACTATGTTCCCCTGTTTCTATGCTCCCTGGCTTAAACGTTTCCCTTAGTCTATGTTCCCTGTGTCTATTCTCCCCTAGCTGTACGTTCCCCTGAGTCTATTTTCCCTGTGTTTATTCTCCCCTAGCATTACGTTCCCCTGTGTCTATGTTCCCTGTGTCTATTCTCCCCTAGCATTACGTTTCCCTGAGTCTGTGTTCCCTGTGTCTATGCTCCCCTAGCATTACGTTTCCCTGAGTCTGTGTTCCCTGTGTCTATTCTCCCCTAGCTTTAAACGTTCCCCTGAGTTTATGTTATCCTGTGTCTATGCGCCTCTGGCTTTACATTTCCCCGAGTCTGTGTTCCCTTGTGTCTACGCTCCCCTAGCTTTACATTTCCCCGAGTCTGTGTTCCCCTCTGTCTACGCTCTCCTAGCTTACATTTCTCTGAGTCTGTATTCCCTTGTGTCTACGATCCCCTAGCTTTACATTTCCCCGAGTCCGTGTTCCCTTGTATCTACACTCCCCTAGCTTTACATTTACCCGAGTCTGTGTACCCTTGTGTCTACACTCTCCTAGTTTTACACTCCCCTGAGTCTATGTTCCCCTGTGTCTATGCTTCCCTACCTTTACGTTCCCTCGAGTCTATGTTCGGTTGTATCTATACTCCCCTAGCTTTGCGTTCTCCTGGGTCTCTGTTCCCCAAACTTTATGTTACCTTCCATCTATGTTTCCCTTTTTTTTTTGTTTCCCCGATTCTGTGTTCCTCTGTGTCTGTTTCCCCTGCTCTTTGTCCCCTTGAGTCAGTGTATGTGCGTGTGTGTGTGTGTGTGTGTGTGTGTGTGTGTGTGTGTGTGTGTGTGTGTGTGTGTATGTGCGTGTGTGTGTGTGTGTGTGTGAGAGAGAGAGAGAGAGAGAGAGAGAGAGAGAGAGAGAGAGAGAGAGAATTGTGCTCTTTGTTCCTAGTAAAATGTAACTGCTGCATCATTTTCCTGTCAGACTTTTTCTCAGATCATTCTTTAATTTTGCGAGTCAAAGACTGTAATACTGTTTTATGGAATTAATGGGTAAACCGATCTTCCGTTGTTAACACCAAAAGGCCAGTACGAAAGGGGAACGACCACTTTGATTTGTGACTGTTCTGCACCAGGCCGCTCAGGCTTCAAAACAAAACTGTATGGGCTCATTTTTGTACTTTACAATGGAAACGAAGAAATGCTATCTGTATGTCTGTGTATCTGTGTGTCTGTCCGTGGTCAAAACATGTTCCACTCGCTCCAGACAAAACTTCTGGACCGATCTTTCTGAAAATTTGTAGGTATGTTTATTATGGGTCATGGATGATGCCCAGTGTTTTATTTTACCAGAATAGCCGTTACTAACGGCTATAAATGATAATTGAAAAAAATCAAGTCCGATAAGAGAAACAACCACCACACTGTCGATTTTTTTTTAATCTTCCGGTAAGTGGAAATTGTCTCCCCTGTGTGTCACTGCACTGGGAGTACGTTTATGCATCTTGTTATGTATTTACTTATCAATTTTTTGTTTCATTTCTAAAGCACGCACGTGTCTGCCTAGGAAAAGACACGATGATACGGCGTTGTATGCAGACTAATTGTACTGTTTGATGTGTTTCACTGCATTGTTAACGCTTTTCTCTGAAAGGAAAGAACATCATTTGAGAACAAAAGAAGGATGTTGAATATGCAGTTGCTCACATGGATGAGCTGCGTGATGATGGACTTAAAGAATACACAAGACAAAAAGGTACGTCCAGTACAATGGAACAGAATTCTGCTCACTGATAGGCCTTCCATTTAACTCAAACACCCATTTTATGTGCTAACAGCTCAAACGAGGTAACAGCTGCGAAGTAAATATTTACTGTTTTTTTTATTATTATTATATGATTTCCTGTGAAGATATTTCCATTTCAAGACCCGGCTCTCTCTCTCTCTCTCTCTCTCTCTCTCTCTCTCTCTCTCTCTCTCTCTCTCTCTCTCACACACACACACACACACACACACACACACACACACACGCACACGCACGCACGAACGCACGAATGCATGCACCTACGCACGCACTCAAGCACACACACACACACACACACACACACACACACACACACACACATACACACACACACACACACACACACACACACACTCACACACACACACACACTCACACACACACAGGGAAGGGAAGGGGAGGGGGCGAGGGTTAGGAGATGTCGGATTCTCTTCTGCCTAAACGTTCACTCAGAAAGAAAAAGCACTCTCCTCTTACATAGTTGTCTCGAAAAATACTAATAATAGCCGCCTGTAACCTAACTGCCTCAAGTAATAGTCTCCTTCAACCTAGCTGTCTCAAGTAATAGTCTCCTTCAACCTAGCTGTCTCAAGTAATAGTCTCCTTCAACCTAACTGCCTCAAGTAATAGTCTCCTTCAACCAAACTGCCTCAAGTAACAGTCTACTTCAACCTAGCTGTCTCAAGTAATAGTCTCCTTCAACCTAACTGCCTCAAGTAATAGTCTCCTTCAACCTAGCTGCCTCAAGTAACAGTCTCCTTCAACCTAACTGCCTCAAGTAATAGTCTCCTTCAACCTAGCTGTCTCAAGTAACAGTCTCCTTCAACCTAGCTGTCTCAAGTAATAGTCTCCTTCAACCTAACTGCCTCAAGTAATAGTCTCCTTCAACCAAACTGCCTCAAGTAATAGTCTCCTTCAACCTAGCTGCCTCAAGTAATAGTCTCCTTCAACCAAACTGCCTCAAGTAATAGTCTCCTTCAACCTAGCTGCCTCAAGTAACAGTCTCCTTCAACCTAACTGCCTCAAGTAATAGTCTCCTTCAACCTAGCTGTCTCAAGTAATAGTCTCCTTCAACCTAGCTGTCTCAATATAATAGTCTCCTTCAACCTAGCTGTCTCAAGTAATAGTCTCCTTCAACCTAGCTGTCTCAAGTAATAGTCTCCTTCAACCTAACTGCCTCAAGTAATAGTCTCCTTCAACCTAGCTGTCTCAAGTCATACCCTCCTCTGACCTAGCTGTCCCAAATAATACTCTCCTGTAACCTAGCAGCCTCAAGTAATACTCCTCTCTAACCTAGCTATCTCCATAAATACTCTCCTCTAACCTAGCTGTCTCCAGAAATACTGTCCTCTGACCTAGCTGTCCCAAATAATACTCTCCTGTAACTTAGCTGCCTCAGGTATACTCCTCTCTAACCTAGCCGTCTCCAGGAATACTCCCCTCTAACCTAGCTGTCTCAAGTAATACTCCCCTCTAACCTAGCTGTCTCAATTAATATTCTTCTCTGACCTAGCTATCTCTAGAATACTCTCTAACCTAGCTGTCTCCAGAAATACTCTCCTCTAACCTAGCTGTCTCAAGTAATATTCCTCTCTGACCTAGCTATCTCTAGAAATACTCTCTAACCTAGCTGTCTCAGGTAATACTCCTCTCTGACCTAGCTGTCTCAAGAATAACCTCCATGCTAACCTAGCTGTTTCCAGGAATACTCTCCTCTAACCTAGCTGTCTCCAGAAATACTCTCCTCTAACCTAGCTGTCTCAAGAAATACTTTCCCCTAATCTATCTCAAGCGGGGATCAGCCCTAGGAACCCTGAAACAAGAAAACAGTCTTCACGCTCTTACCAGGCCCCGGCGAAGCTCTACGAAAGAAAAGCTTACACACCAGGACAGTGATTTCAGATTCAAACAAACAAGTAAACAAACAGAAAACAAAACCGCTATTCCGGCTAAAACAAGTACATTCGTGTTGTTTAACGCCTAGTCGACCACGTAGGCTACTCGAGGACTGAATTATTACAACAACAATAACAGTTAAACGTGGATTAATACTATAAAGAAAAAAAGTTGGGAAAGTATTTTTTTTCTTGTTTACATTGTGTTTCTTGACTTCACTGCCCTCCAAGTGTGTGTGTGTGTGTGTGTGTGTGTGTGTGTGTGTGTGTGTGTGTGTGCGTGTGTGTGTGAAACTATGGCTGTAAGATTTGCTCTTTGTAGAATGTCATGAAGCAATTGATGTATGTGACATGGCTCGTGCTGCTGGTTTAATGTTTGTATTCGCTGTCATTGGGTTTTGTTTCTATATGCTTTATAACATTACTAACTAACAAATAAACAACAACAAACTTAATCTAGAACTATCACTACTTTGCACAGCGAATTCTTCTACTATTTACAGCTACAACTTAGTGTTACCACTATTTTCTACGTCTGCAGCTAGTTTTAACTACTACCACTACTACTACTGTTGCTGCTGCTGCTGCTGCTGCTGCTGCTGCTGTTCCTGCTGCTGCTGCTGCTGCTGCTGCTACTACTACTACTACTACCACCACTTCTTCTGCTGCTGCTGCTACTACTGTGAGTACTACTTCTATTAGTACTACTGTTATTATTTCCACAACGCCAAAGTGGAGTTACGTGTGTGTGATCATGCGCAGATTTTTCGATCTACTTTGGATTTCAGTTGTAAATTGAATCAAAATTGAAAGAAAAACAATTATATTCCGCCAGACGAAATGGACAAACAAATTACAAGACAAAACACGAGACGTGTCGACCTCTTTGGGTCTCTTAAGGCAAGATAAAACAGCGTTCTGGACTATGAAAACAAGAACCAGCAAATTATTCATCACCTGAAATTGGGCGCAAAATGGACTGTGAATTTAATGTCAGTTTCGAATAATGAGACAATCTGGACACGAGAACACATTTGCTCTCTCTCTCTCTCTCTCTCTCTCTCTCTCTCTCTCTCTCTCTCTCTCTCTCTCTCTCTCTCTCTCTCTCTCTGTGTGTGTGTGTGTGTGTGTGTGTGTGTGTGTGTGTGTGTGTGTGTGTGTGTGTGTGTGTGTGCTTCTTCTTTTATTCTTCTCTTATTGTTTCGTGTCTTGGGTCTTAAACAGCACCATGCCTTGCAAAAGGTCTAAGCAGATTCAAATTTTCGATTTGCCAACTTGTTGATACTTTTTAATGCACATTGGTTGAAGAAGAAGAAGGGAAAGAACCGCAGGGCATTTGGGGGTAAACAAAAAATGATCTCCTTAACAGAGCACTTACGTCACTGGGCAGCTGATCAGTATGAGAGCAGACGACACTGGGCAGCACAACAGCATCTCTGACTTGAAACCGTCTCCATGCTGACGAATTTGTCGTCGCAGAATCCTCCAAACTGTGGACTATGTCGGTACAGACGGCAGTGACGATGAAAGGTCGGATAGAAGCATCGAGTTTGCGCTTCAGCGATTCTATACAAGATGCTGACAACGTGGACGGGTAACTCTTGACAAACGGCGCGAATACCCACAGTCATTGTCCACCGATGAAAACTATCTTGAGAGAACAGGACGAGCGTTAGCTAGTAACGTACAGTGGATAGAAATGTCGAAGTCGTTGGCGTCAGATTTTAAGAACTGATTATCTTTTTTTTTCTTTTTTCTTTCCGGGGGGGGGGGGGGGGGGGGGGGGGGGGGGGGGGGGGGGGGGTTCCTGTCCGGCAACGCAAGTAAAAGATTTCACTGTAAATAAGGGGACCACTGGTGAATTTTCTCTCTCCCTAGACCCTGTTTGGAGAGCTAACAAGTGGGGCTGCTACTTACTTGCTGATCAGTCGTGCTTTTAACTACACGAACCCCGGTAACGTAGGTTTTCAACTGTTTGCTGCGCTGAAATGTTTGTGACGGTGACAAAGGGAGAAGAACATTCATGTCGTGCTCTTCGCCCATCTGCACAAGCGCGTCTGTCTGTCTGTCCACCCGGAGAGTGATCGTGTCGTAGTTTCTGCGCAACCAATCAAACGACGACGAACACCCCCCCCCCCCCCCCCCCCCCCCTACTTTTTTACAACCCTTTTTTTCTGCATGAAAACAAAGATTATGGCTGAACATATGTTCGAAAATTCCTTTGTGATCTTTTCCTCTTTGACACGGCATTTACTTTGATATTTGATTCTATTGAGAAATAAATTGGTTTTAATCACAAAGAAGATGAGTTAAACGCTACATTGTTTGTGCTTTGTCTTTCATCTCTGTCTCTTTCATGACCAGACTAGAAAATGTATTCATCGGGGTGCGTGATTCATTCGCATTTTCAATCTCTCTTTGCTGTAGAGACAGAGCAAGCTGCGCACACCTGGAGAAGATGACGTGCAGCTGCATGACATTTACAACCAAATTTGTCTTAAAACCGAGACTTAACAAAATAGACGATCTTTTCCGATCAAATATCGTTGGGATACCGATGCATACCACAATTCTTCTTAATTAAAAAAAAAATGTGTTAACTCCATGATGTTCTCTTTCACACACACACACACACACACACACACACACACACACACACACACACACATATATATATATATATATATTGTTCATGTAAATATATATATATATATAGTTTTCAATATTCAGTCCAAATAAATTGCTGGACACCACTCCTCCCAAATATACTTCTGGGGTAGAAACTTGGAGTAAAATAAAAAAACATCCCTTCGGCCTATGAATTAAATACCACGAATAAGCGAAAATTTTATTGGAGAATATACAATTTAAAATGAAACTGTCTACTTCTGTGTTTTTTATTATACTCCAAGTATATATATATGCTCCACCACCACCAGGGTTAAAAAAAAAAGGAATCCAATAGCACCCCAAAGCAACCAGCGAAGGGTAGATAGTGAAACGCGAGCGCTTGCGTAAGTGTGTGTGTGTGTGTGTGTGTGTGTGTGACAAGTCATTAAAAAAAAAAAAACTAAAAAAAAAAAATTAAAAAAAAAAGCGTTCACACATCTCTTTAAAATACATCTTCTAAAAGCATACCAGAAACTGGTATCGTGACAACATACAGATGTATTTTCATGAGCTTTTCCTTCGTCATGGTATATCCTGTGAGTCTCCAACTTTGAACAATATCTAAGATGTTTGCTTTTAGTCTCTTTGTTGAAATTGTCATGTCTGTATTATTCGTGGTATTTAATTCATAGGCCGAAGGGATGTTTGACCAGGGATTTGCTCGCAAAGATACTTAATATCTCCATTTTTTTCAGAGCATTCCCTGATACCCTCTCTGGTGACTGATGCTGCTAATTTTTTTGTGTCAGAGAAACAAACATTGCCCAAGTGTTGCATTCTTTCGAGTTTCATTGTGAATTCAGTGAGTGTTTGGGCAGAAAAAAAAAAAAGTAGTAGAGTAAGACTGACCTCAATTTGAAACTCGGACTACGGGCTTGGCAAACAAAGATTTCTGTCGCACTTTTGACGTCACAAAAGCCTTCTGATGCACGTTTAACTCGCACAAGCAATCAGCCGTGTTTGTTGTCACTCGGATTGTGGGTTCAGTGTGAAGGGTACATGTATTGTACACATGGCGAGTCTTTCTTTTATAGTTCCCTCCCTCCTTCCCTTTTCGCTCGTCTCTCATCCTCTTCCCACATGTCAAAGGACCTGTTCTTTTACTGTCTTTTTGTTTTTTTTTTTGCGGGGGAAATGTCAGGAAAGTATTCTCGTTACCCTGCTCTGCAGCACACACTATCTAGCTCATGTTAATGACACTACCAGCGCGCTTGATTTTTCATTTTTTTGGTATTGGGTGAACTATGACGTTTCTTCAATGTACATTTTTATTGGAAGCTGTATATCTTACCTATTTCATGTGTAGTGTTGTGTATAGCTTATGAGGTCAGTTTCTGTTCGTGTCCAAATAATGAACTAGCCTTGTGGGATCATTTGTTTCAAAATTGAAAGCAAATTATGTTTGCCAGCTTTGGGCTATTCGTTTCATCTACAACTTTAATGAAAAAAAGATGGATGATTTAATAATTTCTTCTTCACTTAATTGTCAAGGGCTAGGAAATATGCAAAAAAGGAGGGATGTTTTCACTATCTAAAACAGAAATCATATTCTATTTATTGCCTTCAAGATACACACTTTGATAAAAAAAAAAAACTTGAAAATTACGTTAAAGCAGAATGGGGTTACAAATGTTATTTTGCCTCACACAATTCCTCCTCTAGAGGGGTTGCAGTTTTATTTAACAATAATTTTGAAATTTAAAATCAATCACGTACAGAGAGATAATAATGGAAACTATATGATAATCTCCTTGTCTACGATGGAAAAAGTTAATTCTCATAAATGTGTATGGACCAAATAAGGATAGCCCTGATTTTTATAAACATTTACAAAACACACTGAAAAACTATAAAAATAATAATATCATAGCTGTAGGAGATTGGAACTTAGTGTTAGACCCAAACCAAGATTATCTCAACTATAAACATATCAATAACCCAAAAGCAAAGGAGGAATTAGAAAACATGATGCTGGAATTAGAGCTATCAGATGTATGGAGAGAATGTAACCCGGAATATAGACGTTATACATGGCGAAAATTAACACCATTCCAACAAAGCAGGCTAGATTTCTTTCTACTGTCTGATTACTTGTACTCGTATTATGAAGACTCCGATATTCTGCCTGGATATAGATCAGACCATTCGATTGTAACATTGAAATTAAAGTTTTATAAAGAAAGTAAGCGTAATATGTTTTGGAAATTTAATTGCTCCTTGTTAAAAGACCAAAAGTATGTTGATGAGATTAAGACAGAAAATGAGAAATGTTATAAATGAATATGCATCTGAACACTATGACAGATCATCCCTATCTAATATCCCCCTTTCTGAAATTAAACTAAGTGTTTCAGATAAAAAAATTTTTGGACTTTATGCTTATGAAGGTACGGTCAAAAACACAATAGCTTATGCAAACTATGAAAAAGAAAAAATCAACAGCAGAAGAAATAAAATTGGAACAAACTATTAGCAGTTTAGAAAAGAAGCATTTAAGAACAGAGGATGATAAGATTTCCTTGCAAAAAGCCCAGGAGGACTTAACTGTGCTTCGTGAAAAAAAAAATGCAAGGAGTACTACTCAGATCAAAGGCAAGATGGATAGCTGATGGCGAGAAGGTTTCCAAATATTTCTGTAATTTAGAGAAAAGAAAATTACGTTTGTAAACGAATGGCGAAACTTGTTAAAGAAGATGAAATGGTTATTAATGATCCTGAGGAAATAAAAGATGAAGTCATGCATTTTTATGAACATTTATATACTCCAAGGAAAGATTTGAAATCGTGCGAAATTCAAGAATTAGTGAAAGAAATTCCCTCGCTGTCACCAGAAGAAAGTCATGCATTAGAAGGGGCGATAACTTTAGAAGAAGCAGGTCAAGCACTAAAAGACATGAAAAATGGAAAGAGTCCAGGAACAGACGGCTTTGGTGCAGAATTTTTCAAATTTTTCTGGAAGCAGGTAGGCCCCTTTGTTGTAAGAGCACTAAATGAGTCATTTAAAGATGGAGAACTGTCGACAACTCAAAAACAAGGCTTGATAATATGTATTCCTAAGGGAGATAGACCAAGAGAGTTTATCAAGAATTGGAGGCCCATATCTCTTTTAAATGTCATATACAAAATAGGATCATCGTGCATTGCCAAAAGAATGCAAACAGTTTTGCCCAAACTTATCAATGAAGACCAGACAGGCTTTATTAAAGACAGATATATTGGTGATAATATTAGGCTCATTTATGACGTAATGCATTATCTAGATACAAAGAAGCTTGCTGGTTTGCTGTTAAACCTAGATTTTGAAAAAGCTTTTGATTGTTTGGATTGGCAGTTTATGTTCAAGGTCCTTAGATCGTTTGGATTTGGTCGCAATATTTGCAAGTGGGTAGGAACTTTCTGCCAAGATATAAAGTCTGCAGTTATTGTTAATGGACAAATATCTAACTGGTTTTAAATGTACAAAGAGGATGCAGACAGGGAGATCCAATATCTCCATATCTATTTATTTTAAGTGTAGAAATACTGGCGATAATGATAAGGGAAGATCCTGACATAAAAGGTATCAAAGTTGATAATATAGAAATTCAAAATATCCCAGTTTGCGATGATACTCAATTAATGAATGGAGGCGATAAAACATCCTTTAAAAAGTCAATGTATATAGTCAACAAATTCGGCAAATCTTCCGGCCTATTTCTTAATACAGAGAAAACTCAGGCAATCTGGTTGGGTAGTAAGAAAAATTCTAATGCAAAATATATGTCTGAATTAAATCTATCTTGGAATCCGCAGAAGTTTAAAATATTAGGCATTTGGTTCACGCATGACTTAACTGAGTGTGAGACTATTAACCATTGTGATAAACTTTTGGAAGTGAAAGCTCTTTTCAAGATATGGTTACAAAGAAATATTACACCACTTGGACGAGTTGCTGTTCTAAAATCACTTATTCTGTCTAAGCTCATTCATTTTATGGATTTTGCTTCCAGATCCGCCTGACCATATGATAAAAACTTACAAAAAATGTGTTTCCAGTTTGTGTGGGGAGGAAAACAAGATAGAATCAGTAGAAAGACAACTGTTAAAACTGTCAAGGAGGGAGGTTTGGGAATCCTGATTTACGCTTTTATATAACTGCTCTCAAACTAACATGGTTAAACAAGTTAAACAAAAGTAATCACAGATGGGTCAAGATAGTTAAAACAATTTATCCATGTATGGAGCATCTCGAGTACTACGGACCGATTTCTGGCAAACAGAGGGGCGCTTTTAACCCTTTTTGGTCTGACACATTTAAAGCTTATGAGATGATTTATAATAAAATTGAAGTTAAAAGTATGAAAGAGTTATTAGCAGAACCTGTTTTCTTTAAACCCTAAAATATGTGTCGGAAACAAGGTCATAGTCAGAACAAACTGGATTGAGAGAGGTGTATATTGTATTGGTCATTTCATTAAGGAAGATGGAGAATGTTTAACTTATATGGAATTCAGAACGAAATACAACTTAGACATCGATTTTATAACGTATTTTGGTTGGATCCAATCTATTAAAAATTCATAAGACGAACAAAAAAATTCAAGTAAATGAAAATACTACAGACGAGATACCTGTGGTACTAAAAACAATTTATTCTGTTCAAAAGGGTGCAAAATTATATTACAACATATTAAACGAGAGCAAAATCAGACCAAACTGCTGTTTAAAGTGGGAAGACAAATTAGGCGTTAACATGTCTTGGAAAGTTGTTTTCTTGAAGATACATAAAATAAAAGACGTTAAACTAAAATGGTTTCAACTCCGGATAGTACATAAAATATTAGCAACTAATGTACTACTTAAAAATATGGGTGTGATTAATTGTGACTCATGCACCTTTTGCGCAGTAGAAAAAGACAGATTGATCACTTCTTATGGAAATGTCCCCACGTTCAAAATTTTTGGAAAGCTTTGGAAATCTTGTTTAGGGAAAACTGTGAGATCATTGAATTTGAAAATTACAGAATGCTCGTTTTGTTTGGAGCGGAACGTACGTAACGAGAAAACAGATGATATCATTGATTTTATATTACTTTTAGCAAAAATGTACATCTATAAATGTAAAATAAATAAAACTCGTCCAGTGGTCTCAAATTTTATAAATCAATCACTTAAATATCGATACAAAATAGAGGAATACAATGCAAAGATAATCTTTAAACACCAAA